>BMAO01020889.1:0-182307 GCA_019973975.1 Trichonephila clavata | reverse complement strand
GCGTGAAATCGGTGAAATCGGTCCGGTGAAATCGCCGGTCGATCGCGTCAACGCTAAACTTGATCCGGGAACTTATTGATTCAGGTGGTGATCGACGAACGACATCCAGCGCCAAACGATGAAAAATGGATGTCAAAAACAGCTTGCAAAAATGACTGATAGTAAAGCTTACAAAAATACTTAAAATAAAAAGTGAAAAATATAAATTTCTTTATGAAAATATAAGTAGATTAAATGTAAGTTATTTAATGAATTGGAAAATTGAGCAAAGGTGGTTTAAGTTTAAGTTTCTAATAAAACGATAAAATGTGTTCATGAGTATGTTTTCGTATTAGGAAATTCCAAATGAATGTTAAAGTGAAATGTAATTCCATTAAAATATAAAATCTGGGAACACCTTTCTACTAAATTTGTTTTAATGTGTTTCTGGCTAAGATTGAGAGCAGTAGTATTTTAAATATCAAGTGTTAAGGGTCGGTTATGTTATAAAAGTACAACCACGGCAACGCTGCCAGTGATAATGCAGTGAAGCCAAAATTAAAGTGACTCATTAAAATATTCTTTAAAATTAAATTAAAAGATGATAAAACAAACTACTTTTACAGTACTTATTAAAGTGTGATTGTCTCAGAAAAATGTTGTGAATAGCCAGTTTTCTAAAATAAAATTCATGTTAGCAAAAGCGATAAAAAGTGATTTCTGACTGACTGACTGCGATTAAATTAAGCGGAAAATTTCAAAATTGTCCAAACGCGATTTAAAATGGTGATAAGCGTTCTTTGATAAGGTATACTCAGCAATAAAAGGATTTTCAGCTCAAAAAGCATAAAGGCGCTTTGCCGTTGTAGCCTGTTTCTGGCGTTTGTCTACTTGATGCGCTGTAATCTGGAGAAATTGCAAGCGTGACTTTCAGGAAAGCAGAGATCCGCCAGCAAATGAGTTTGGTGAAAATCGACCTCGGGCGGGCGCTGTGGTGTCAGAAGCAGGATAATTATTTCGCATTTTTAAAACTATTTGACGCACCGGGTCTTTAAATTTGATAAGTTGGCAGATCCATCTTTCGGTAATAATGGTGATCAGTTACAAAACGGCTTCCTTTGCAGCCAGCATTTCAAGCGTTGAGGGGATTAAAGCGCTGAAGAAGGCATATCCGTTTTAACGTTTCACCTACCTGCTTGAAAAATTAGAACATGCTTCTTTCCCGGAGCAACATCTGCCAAAATAGAAAGTTTTAAAATTAATTTCAAGCGTGCTGTGTTTAAGGCGTTGTAAATTCCTTTGGCTTTTCAAGCGCTACATTTGCCAGCCCGGAAACTTAGCAAGCAGATTCCTCTCAGGCAGATGTGCCAAAATGGGTTTCGTGAAAATTCGCCCTCAAGTGGCGCTGAGGGAATTTAAGGCAAGCGCGGCAGATAATTAGTTGTTTCATTTTTAAACTGTTAGTATTTGGCCAGCCTTTTGCAGGTATTTGACAGTATTTCTTCATAGAGCAGAGATCAGCTATGGCAAGTGTTTTGACTACCGCACTTCTGGCCAAGGCGTTGCAGGAATAAGTGGCGCAAGAGAGGCCAGATATTTTTGCTTTTAAATCATTTGACCCATTCCGCTTGAAAATTGCAGGAAATGTTTCTTCTGCTTTATAAAATATCCGCCAAATGAAACGTAAGGCTTGAGAAAATTGAATTCTTCAAGCGTGCTGTAAAGGCGGAAGAGGCGCAATAATTATTTTTAAACGGCTAGACTACAGTCTTGAAATTTGCTAGTGATTCTCCTGGCATAGGTAGAAAGGTTACTCTTCGCAAAATGTGTTTTGTAGTGTTCCATCTTTCAGGTGGTGCTGGTAGTCTGGCGCGCGGTATTGATTGGCTTTTGGGTATTTTAATTAATTGACGGCAGCCTTCAAATTTGCCAAGCAGATTCCCTTCTATGAGCACCTCTACAAAAATGGGTTTTCCGGCGGAAAACAGACCAGAAGTGACGTTGCGGGGCCCAGTATGCTATAGACAATTATTCTACTTAACCACAGCGGTTAGATGCATGTCTTGAAAATTTGATAAGGATCTCCTCATAGAGGAGATGTTTCGGCAAAACGTTTTAGAAAATCGACCCTTAGGTATGCTGTAGCCTGGCGGCGTTATGGACGCCATATCCTATTTTTAACTATTAGACGCTGTCTGAAATTTGATGTTATTCCTGCAAAGTAGAGAACCGCTACAAAATGTAATACTCTCATAATAATAACTACCGTTTAATTGAGATTAAGAGGCGTAATTGCACAAATATTTCCATTTTTACCATTTGACCATCCCGTTTGAAATTGGTTGGTAGGTATGTTCATGAATAGATTCTATCAAAGAGTAATGAAATTGACCCCCAAGCGATGGCTGTTTAGGTCAAGAGGAGCAGAAAAATTGCTTTAATTGTTAGACCTATACTTTAAATTTGTTACATGTTTTGTTGAATAGACCAATGCTGTTAGTCAAATCCATAAATCCACCCCAGTTCAGAGGCGGTTGACGTTGACAAAATTACTTTTAGAGCTATATGACTATAATAATGAATTTGGTCGGTATTTTCTTTGTTGAATTGAACCGCGAAAGAGCGGTACTTGGAAAACGGCTCAGCTGATTATGGGAGCATGATAGTAAAACTTGTTTTTCTGTTGATTTAGACTTGAAATTTTGCTTTCGTATGTTCAGCCTGATGAGGTATAACGAAAATTGCTTTGTGAACCACTGGTTTGAGTTACAGAGCAACACTATTCTATGCTTCAATTTTAGATTTTAGAAAATACAAATTAGATTAAGCCCGTCTTTTTACCACAGTGATGTTAAGGTATAAGTATATTTTCATTTCAACCGAATCTCAATGCCAGGACTTAGATATCGTCAATTTATGTTACAGCATAGCGTTGCGGAAAATTTATAAACATCGCGAAAATGTTCCAGCCAGCTGGCGGCAACAGCCAGTATATATATCACTGCAAACTATGCAGCTGATGCGCAACCTATAATAATTTAATTTTGTGGTAAGTACTTTTGTTTGCTAATTTCTACAGCATGCCTTGCAAAAAGTAGTAATTCATAAAGTGCCACATTAAGTAAATACTGAGCGTTTCTGCATAAATATTTGAATCAAA
This sequence comes from Trichonephila clavata, assembly GCA_019973975.1. Classification (NCBI taxonomy): domain Eukaryota; kingdom Metazoa; phylum Arthropoda; class Arachnida; order Araneae; family Nephilidae; genus Trichonephila; species Trichonephila clavata. The sequence goes on along the minus strand of BMAO01020889.1, from coordinate 179,168 downwards.
ATTATTTTGCGATACTGGTTCTTATTTTATATACCTATCCTACTCACTGAACTTGTAAAAGTTTATTAATACAAAACCTAAGTTTGTACTGCCTTATTTATTATGTTTTCGCTTTTAAGTTTCCTGACGGTATATCTTTTTAAAAATGCCTGATTTTATGCAAAATCCTGTAATAAGCTTATAGGTAAATTTTTCGTTTAATAATGACGGTTTGCTGTAAAGCTGAAACTGACCGCATAATTATTTGTTTCCATCAATACTACCCTGTGTTGTTAGAGCAGCAGCAAATATCACGCACTAGAGTCGCAGTTTTGGTTTTTGCAGTAATGATAAGTATTCGCAAGGGTGATATTAGAAAGTATATGGCGTCAGTGAACGCCTGTCAGCAAAATCTCGGAACAGCACGTTACCAATGTTTCAGATGAGTTTTTGGCTGCGCATTATGGGTAGAACGCATCTGCCATGGAGAACCTGAACGCAATGGCTTACGCCGGTATTCGATATTATCATCATCAGTTAAGTACCCGCTGCTGCAGGGTTACCTGACTACTGCAGGCTGAAAGAGGGATTATATTTAAGGAAAAAACACAGACGTAAGCATAGAGATCTAACCTTCATCTTAAAAATTAAAAATCTGTTGGTCTATGGGAGGGATTTGAACCCCCTACACTCCACCCTTGTGTACGCCACTGATTATGAGCAGCCATTAATTACACGACACGAACGTCTTTTGCTCACGTTGTCAGATTTTAAGGCTGGTGGCTAGCCCTATCTTCTAACCAAAATGCAAAACCACATGTTGTTCGTCGTGTCTACCTCGACACAGAGGCGTTCGGCTGTTGCCCTGGTCCGCACGATCGCCATTGAAAACGTATACCTGCGGCTTGACTCAGATTATACTGCCCCAGCTCTGCAGTCACTGCGATTGGCGAAGTGTGACATTGACTTAAGACAGTATGGAATAGCTTATCCATATTTGTCACCCAAGCCAAGTTTGGCCCGATCCCTAGTCAGATTAAGACCGGTTCAGCTGCCATAGGTGGACTCTGTATACCCCCTCTCCAAACTACTAACAAATTTAATCATGTTTTCTTCCTTCTATACTGTATAGCAGTGGTCTTCAAACTTTTTCAACTCACGAAACCCCTAGAACTTGAAGGTGCTTTCGTGGATCCCCTAGAGCTAAAAAATGTTTTCGTAGAACCCCATTCCATATACATACTTCGAAGAATATATCTCAAAATAATATTTAAAGTAGATCAAAATATTACAGGCATTTTATGTAGAGGCAATTTAAAAAAGTATTGCATTTATGATTAAAAGTTCTAATCTATTTTTTAAATATAATTTACTCATTAATAATATTAATAATTTGTGATTCAATTGTCACACCTACCCATGCATTATATTTAGTAACTGGAATATATGCTGATAATTTTTACACAAACTGTTGAAGTCTATTGAGATCAAATGCAATCGCACTACATATTCTGAGTTTAATTTGTTTTTGTAGTTGCTTACGTTGAGAAATTATTTCACTTAAACACAAAATGGCATTAAAAGGTTTATAGCTGTGTGAGAAATCCCGTGTATTTTGCAACCTAAAATTTAGAAGCTGTTCTTGCTTAAATTTAGATTTTAACATCAACTCTGTTGATATATTTTGTTCCTTTTCCTTCATTAAAGGTGTTGTTTTCCACAAATGTAAAAAGGCGCATTTTCCATCAGAAGACTATTTAGTTTTATAAGACATTGTGCTAACTAACATATATAAAATTATTTCGGGGAACCCGAGATAGTTAACAATAGAATATTCACAATCTAGTAGGAAGTATACACATAAAAAGATAAAATGTTTTAATATCCTTTTATTATATTATAATATAAAAGTTTAAAAAGTGTTGCAAAATAAAGTTTCATAGAAAAAGTGTGAAATCATTTTGCATACACGTTTATTTCTTCTCGATTTTTTAATTGTGACTCGTGGAACCCCTGGCTATGCATTGTGGAACACAGTTTGAAGACCACTGCTGTATAGGTGTGACGGATCTATACGCGTCCTTACTCTAACCCTCTTGGGAAATCTTTGAGGCTATCAAAATTTATCAATCTTCTCCTAAGAAGAAGACGTGATATGCAAATTATTATATATAGTTCAGGTTCGCTTACTAGAAGGTTAGAAAGTGAAGAAGGATAGATAGTAGAAAGTTAGAAGGTTAGTTAACTAAAGGTGACAAGTTAGATGCAAGGTGAAGAATACCAGAAAATGTTAGAAAGGCTTTGTGAGAGATTAAAGACAGGAAGTTGATATTGATAAAGAAATTGAAAGATTAAGCCTTATAATTGATTAGAAGACTGCCTACAGTTCAGGTATTGTCACCTTCATATTACATTTGAAATTTAATGTATTAAAGATGTTAAGTGGCAATTAGTTACATATCTACTGTGTAAAGTAATATTGAGGTAGAAGAATTATTATTATAAAGTGGTTTATTAGATGTATTCTCCCCAAACGCGACTCTCGTCCTCTCCCTCTGTGAGTGAGTGAATGAGTGAGTGAATATTAACGTCCCACTGTTCAGCTACACGAGGGTTTTTGGGGACGGTCCACGTAATTTTGAACCATGGTCAAGTGACGCGGACGACACCTGAGATGGCACCCCCTCTCCTAACTACCACACCACACCAACGGGAGGAGGTTTGAGCTCTCGACAGATTTAACGTACATCGTTTCCCTACACGGCGGTTTTTCAGTGGTACTGGGATCGAACTCATGACATGCTATCCACTATCCGATGCCTAGACCACTTGGCTACCGCGGTCACCCTCTCCCTCTGTTGACTGATTGGAACATCCTATTTATTGTGTTGCATTGAATTGTATTTGAGTCGATTAAAGTGCTAAATAAAATAATTGGAAATTATCATTTCGAATCATCCTTCACTTCCTTCCACACCTTTAGCTGGGTCACAGGGTAGACGGGAAGAGGGGGGGGGGGGTTACATAGGTACAATAAATAAAATTTTGTCATTTACTTTTCTTCCTGGAGTTGCAATTTTAATGGCCAGCAGTGTAATATAAATAACAAAAGTATCAAATATTGTAATAAATATAAAAATTCATTTAAAAATTAAATTTTTTTGTTTAAAAAAATCTGGTTAAAAAGTTTAGTAATAGGAGAGAAATTTTATCTCCTTTGAAAGTTTTTATGTTGATAAAAACCTTATTATGGAAGAAGATAAATGTAAAGCTTGAAAATATGAGTTGATTGAAAAAAACATAATTTCCAAGTGGTAAACTTTTAAATTTCGATTTGAAATTTAAAAATAAACAAATAAAAGCTGCTAGTAAATTTTAAGTGTTTAAAAATCTTGAATACATTATGAGCAACCCAAATTATTTTGGAGGATTTTTGTAAATTTTTTCAATAGTCAATAATTGTCTCTTTCTTTGAAGCCATTCTTTGTCTTTTTTTGGGGGGAAAATTCGACAGCTTATCAACTTTCTTGACACAAAAATAAGGCAACATCTGTTTTCGAAACGCATTCGTTCAATAGATAATATATGCAAGTAAAACAGAGTTATCACAAAAATTTCAAAAAGTTTTTTTGTTACTGAAAGGAAAATTTGTAACGTTTATCTGACATCACTATCTGAGCGAATGCAACTTTTTGAGGAAATGAGTTACAAAAAATATTGGTAATTTATTGCGAATGTTTAAAATAGAAAGAAGTAGATACTAGTTTCTCAGAACAATATTTTTTTTTAAATATTTTAGTTCCTAATTTTATAACAGAAATTTATTTATGTCTACCATAGAAGATTTTCCAGTTCATTTTTTAGTTCTTAATATTTTTTTCTTATATCTATATATATAAAGGAGAAAAGCGACTGACTGACTGACTGACTGACTAATCACGAAATCTCTAGAACTATTCAACCTACAGACTTGAAATTTGTTAGACATGTTCCTTTGATAGAGTAGACATCAGCTAAGAAAGGATTTTCCGAAATTCGAAACGCAAGGGGCGTTACGGGGGGTTAAGGGCTTTAATAATAATTGTTTCCATGTTTAAACTACTTGAGGTACAATCTTGAAATTGGGTAAGCGGATTCCTTTCAGAGAGTAGAGATCCGCTACAAAATGAGTTTGCTGAAAATCGACCCCAAGTGGCGTTGCAGGGGCTTAGGGGGTGTTATAGATAATTATTTCCATTTTTAAACTATTTGACGCACTGTCTTTAAATTTGATATATATATAGATTCCTTTCGTAGAATAATGATCAGTTACAAAACGGGTTTTGTGAAAACAGACTTCTAAGTGGCGTTGCAGGGGATTAAGGGGCGTAATAGATAAATATATCCGTTTTTAAACTACTTCACCTACCTGCTTGAAAATTGGTAGGTAAGTTTCTTTCCTGGAGTAAATATCCGCTACAAAATGGGTTTGGGGAAAATTGACCCCAAGGGGTGTTGCGGGGGCGGGGGGTTTAAGGGGCGTTATAAATTCCTATTTTTAAGTTATTAGACGTACAGTCTTGAAACTTAGTAAGCAGATTCCTCTCATAGGGTAGAGATACGCTAAAAATGGGTTTCGTGAAAATTGCCCCCAAGTGGCGTTGAGGGGACTTAAGGGGCGTTATAGATAATTATTTCCATTTTTAAACTATTAGACGCACAGTCTTTATATTTGATAAAGAGATTTCTTTCATAGAGTAGAGATCAGCTATAAGAAGGTTTTGTGAAAACAGACCTCTAAGTGGCGTTGCAGGGGAATAAGTGGCGTAAGAGATAAATATTTTCGTTTTAAAACTATTTGACCTACCTGCTTGAAAATTGGTAGGAATGTTTCTTTCATGGAGTAAATATCCGCTACAAAACAGGTTTTGAGAAAATCCCCCAAGGGGGGTTAAGGGCAGATATAAATAATTATTTCTTTTTTTAAACTATTAGACTCACAGTCTTGAAATTTGGTTAGCAGATTCCTCTCATAGGATAGAAATACACTGCAAAATGTGTTTTGTGAAAATCGACCCCTAGGTGGTGTTGCGGGGGTTCAAGGGGCGTTATTGATAATTTTTTTGCATTTTTAATTAATTGGACGCACAGTCTTCAAATTTTGCTAAGCAGATTCCTTTCATAGAGTGCAATTCCCCTACAAAATGGGTTTTGTGAAAATAGACCCAGAAGTGGCGTTGCGGGGGCTCAAGTTGCGTTATAGACAATTATCCCCATTTTTAAACTGTTAGACGTACAGTCTTGAAATTTGATAAGCAGATTTCTTTCGTAAAGTAGAGAACCGCTACAAAATGGGTTTCGCGAATATCAACTACTAAGTTTAATTTCGGGAGATTAAGAGGCGTAATCGATAAATATTTCCATTTTTAAACTACTTGATCATCCTGCTTGAAAATTGGTAGACATGTTCCTTTCATGAAATAGAGTTCCTCTAACAAAGAGTAAAATGAAAATTGACCCTAAAGGTGTTTGCGAGGGGTCAAGAAGAGTTACAGAAAAAAATTCCTGTTTTTAATTGTTAGACCCATATACTTGAAATTTGTTAAGCATGTTTCTTTTGTTGAATAGGGATCCATTAAGAATAAATTTTAAGCAAATCAAGTTCTGGGGGGTTGCAGGGGGTTACTGGGACGTATTGACAAAAAAATTACTTTTTTCGAGCTACAAGGACTATAATAATGAAATTTGGTTTGTATTTTTCTTTTGTTGAATTGAAATCCGCTAAAACGGCTCTCAACGGGATTACGGGGATATTTATAGTAAAACTTTTGCTTTTTTCTGTTAGATTTAGACTTGAAATTTGGCTTGCATGTTCAATTTACGGAGTAGAAATCCACCGAAAATTGGTTTTGCGGGAATCCACTTGGTTTTTGAAAAACGAAAGAGCAAACATCATTCTACGCTTCAATTTTAGAGATTTTTAGAAAATACAAATTAGATGAGTTCTGCCCTTTTTTTTATCAACAGGTGACAGTTACAGGTATCAGTATATTTTTCAATTCAATCGTATTCTTAATGCTAGGACTTAGATATCAGTAATTTATACATATATATAAGCAGTAAAAATTTATAAAACATCATGAAATACCCAGCGCGAAGCGGGCGGGTAACAGCTAGTATATATATATACACTGCTGGCCACCGTAAATGCAACACCCTGAAGGAAGCACGAAAATAACATGAAATTTACAACATGCATTAGCGGAGATGAGATATGCAAATGATTAGAATTTCAGCGCAAACACACACATCACGCACGCCTGTGGCGCCACCTCAAAGCGCTATTTAAGGCTTGGAGATTTCGACGATTTCAAGTTCGGCAATTGTGTTATTCTTGTGGGTTTTTCAAAAAACGATCAGTTATGACTTGTAGAAAACAGCGATCAGCTTTTGATCAAGTATCCGAGTTCGACAGAGGAAGGATAGTGGCCTACCGAGATTGTGGATTATCTTTCAGGGAAATCGGTAGTCGTGTTGGACGAAACCAAACAACTGTAATGCGGATATGTGACCGTTGGATGCAGGAGGGTACGACGGACCGACGTGGTCGATCGCATCCACCTCAGTGCACCACTTCACGTGAGCAGGCAAATTGTGCGCATGGCAGTGACGGATCGCTCAGTCACATCATGAACCATAGCAAAGCACATTGAGTCTGTAACGCATCATTCAGTGTCTGCGAGTACCATTCGACGCCGTTCACAGCAGAGTTCATTGCTTGGTCTACCCTTGACGCAGAACCACAGACGTCTCCGCCGCCAATGGTGCGATAAAAGAAGGATGTGGGCGGCAGAATGGAATGAAGTTGTCTTTACTGACGAGTCACGCATCTGTCTGCAACACCACGATTGTCGGATTCGAGTCTGGAGACTCCGTGGAGAGAGGATGCTGAACAGCTGCGTTATGCACCGCCACACTGGTCCTGCACCGTGTATTATGTTATGGGGTGTGGTATTGGATATCACTCTCGCACTCCTCTAGTACTCATTGCTGGTACTTTAAACAGCCAGCGCTACATCTCCGAGATGTCGGAGCCAGTTGTCCTTCCTTACAACTGTACTAGTCGTGCATTGTCCTTTAGACAATGCGCGACCACACGTGGCACGCATTGTCCAAGGGTTCTTCGTCAATCACCAGATTGAATTGCTTCCCTGGCCGGCTCGCTCTCCGGATCTTTCGCCGATAGTAAACATGTGGTCCATGGTTGCTCAACGATTGACCCAGATTGCACCCCCAGCTGCCACAACAGATCAACTTTGGCAAGGTGTGGAAGCTGCTTGGTCTGCTGTACCCCAAGAACACATCCAAAGTCGCTTTGAATCAATGCCGAGGAGTGTGGCAGCGGTGATCTCCAACAATTGCGGCTACTTTGGCTACTGATTCTGGCAGGAACCACACTTCACAGAAGTCTATAAATTTAATCATTTGATACTTGGTCAACATGTTATCTACAAAATAAATTTCGTTGTGCTATCTCTTGTCTTTCTTGGTGTTGCATTTACGGTGGCTAGCAGTGTATATCAATTTTCAGTTTTTAAGTTTATCTGAATTCATAATAATAAAGTGAAGTAAAAAATTAATAGGTTTTAAGACTGCCTATTGTCTTTTCTGGCAACCGTCGCCACTTCTGCACACGAGGAACTGAACCCTTGAGATGCAAAAGTGTGTGTGGGGGAGGGGGGGGAGGTAAATTAGCCTAGAAGGGTTGATAATTTTTGCTCGCTAGATCTCTCATCTTTTGCTCAAAATAACTTTAAGACACATTTGCTTGTTCGACCACTTAAGAATGTGTGATTGGAGTCTGTTTTGGGTGTATATACTTCTCCTTATCTGATACTTCTTCTAACACTTTTCACTAAAAATAATTAAAAAACATCGTAATAAATTAAAATCTGATCGATGCAAAATGGTTGAACGCATATCTGATCTTCTTAATCATTCGAAAATAATCTGTCATAAAGAAATATCCAAATTAGAACATTTCACTTTCTGGGAAATAGGACGGTGAGTCTGAAAATAAGTTTCCCCTGTTGTGTATGAAAGTCAAAATATATACTGAGACATTAAAGATAAGACTTGATGAGCTTCAAAAAGCCCCCCTCCTCCAAAGGAAAAACTCAGGGCTTTGCATACGGAAGAAGCGTTTAACGGTTATGGACGAATGGCGGAACAGTAGGTGAACGCTCAAGAACCGATACACCAATGGGTAGAGGTCAATCGCGGGTAAGCAGATGGATTCGGAAAAAGTGGCTTGGGATTCTCAGATCTGGCGTTCTGTTGTTGGATGACAATGTGATACCACACCCGGTGACGGCAATACAAAACCGTATTGCAACTCTTGGTTGGGAGCGCCAACACCATCCACCGTACAGTCCTGATCTCCCACCTAGTGACTTTCATCGGATTCCGGCTTTGAAGAACAATTTCGCCGGAAGGCGCTTTAAAAGCAAAGCTGAAGTCGAACAAGCCGTTAAACGCTTCTTCCGAAAGCGATGCCCTGATTTTTTCCAGGACGGCTTTTTGAAGCTTATCAAGCGGTATGACAAATGTCTCAATGTTCTTGGTACTTATGTAGAAAAATAAGCTTATGTGTTATCTTTAATGTCTCATTCTATGTTTTGACTTTCATTCACAACTCTGACCACAGTCGACAGGGGAAACTTATTTTCCGACTCACCATCGTATAATACAGGAATTCCGAGAAATAGCCAAAAATAGCGCCCAAATTCTGCACAGCCAGATAGTTGGGAGTACATAAAAAACGCTTAAAGGAGCTGTACCTGTACGCGATTTATGGTTGGCGAGAAAAATACGAAAAACGAAGTATGACGTCACAGTCGGTAAGGAAAAACACACCACATTAGACACATTATAACGGGTCCTATCTGCGATTCCTACACATCCTCTTGGGGAAACTTGTTAACTGTTGTATGATTATAAAACCGCTTTCCGTGGAGGAACCGTGATTTATGCAAATATGAGTTGCTGTGTTATTGTTTAGAATTGCTATAATGAGAGAGGTAGTAGATAGCCGTCAGGCTGATATTGAAGTTAGAGCATTATAATTATAATAATTGAAGCTATCGTAGTTTAAGTAAGGATACCTTACAATTAACGGAACAAGATATTTCGTAAAGTCAGGATGTGAGTACCATTACCTTGAATCTTCACAACAAAGATAAGTAATTAAATAATTAGGATAAGTAATTTAATAATTAATATAAATATCTAGGTTATAGTAATTAAGTTGACCGCTCCCTTTGTTTAGACTAAAATTGATACGGAAAATAAAGGTGTTGATTTTATTAAAATGTCTCTTAATTCTGTGCATCCAAATACACAAGCGACCGGAGGGTAGCGACTACATCACCAGCAGTATTTGTAAATATTTTAAAACGCATATGTTTAAAGTGTCCACCGTGCATATCGAGGTAGGCTTGAGCTGGCCGTGGAATGGATGAGCGCACACGTCGCAGCAAGGTGGTGTCCACATGCAGACGAGTAACTTGTGACGGATCTATACGCGGTTCTACTAATCCCTTCATGAATCTTTTAGGAAAATATTTATTTCAACCACTTTCTCCGAGTAAGGAAGCTTGATTATGTAAATGAAATATATTACATAAATTCTGGTTTCGCGAATTTGTGAGTTGACACGTCGGAGTTGGCAAGTAGGAGTTAACATAAAGTCTGTGAGTTAGTTGTTAGTTGAAGATTGAAAGAGAGGAGTGGAATCAGTTAAAGGTCTTGGAGTTGTCCAGGAAAAAGATTACAGAGCGTGGATCCAACGACATTGATCAAGCCGAAGAGATCACTTGCAAGTTTCCAGTGTAGGATCCGATGCATAAAAAGTACAGGTATTGTGAGCTTAATTAAGTAGAAGTTAGCTTATTAGTGTGCGCGTAGTTATATTTTAGCGTATTTAAGCTGTCTTAGATTCAGTTGAGGGTCTGTAGTAGTATCCCCGTGTTATAGAATCTCACCTCTGTGCTCTACTGTTTAATCATCTACCTTATTTAGATTTGTTTTGTGTCTGATTGATAGTTGGAATTAATAAATTGATCAGATTGAAATCATGTCTGTGGATCCTTCAGTTTCTCCCACACATCTAGCCGGGTTTACAGGTAGACAAGAGGGTTCAGAGTCGAGCAGGAACCGACCGCTATCACAAACTTTGTCCATTTGTGTAGTAACTTCGTCTCGATACACCAATTCTTTGAGATTGCTCCCCAGGGAAAACAATCCAACGATGTGAGATCTGGTGATCGTGGTGGCCAAAGACTTCCACGTTCTATCCAGTGGTTAGAGTATGGCAGAACAAGAGTATGCCATCATGTATCATCATTATTTACTGTATTTTTTTGTGAACTATAAATCATACTGATACAGTTTTCTGGGCATTTTTGTTGTTGTTATTGTTGCTCTTCTCCATGTCCAGCCAAGCTAGACCAAGTCCATGATTTTGCCCACTCTCAAAAAGTCCAACACCATTAAAGGGTCCTCATAAAGACCTTGTTTTGTAAGCCCCAGGCAGTCAAGAATGTGTTCTGGAGATGCCTGGCCCTCTCAAGTCCTGCAGTTTGCCTCAACGTGGCGAGGGGGTGTTCCTGGGTGAATGGGCGAAGTACGTCGGGAGATTTTTCTCCTGGTAGGGCCACCCTTGGCGTGAAGGCCATTTCACTATGCCCATCTAAGAACTGCAGGTGAAGGATCTGAGTCAGTCTTCTACCTCTTGGAGCTCCGGTCTTTGCTGATCATAGAAGATGCACTTTTTTCCCTCCATCTATGACTTATGCAGTCTCTGGGCATTTTTATGTACATTAAACGAGGTATCTGGCAGTGCAGAGTTTGGGGGCTATTTTTGGGACAACCTGTATATATCTGAATCTCATAAAATCATAAATAAGAGTTATGACTACATAATGCTTAAGCTTGATATCACAAATACTCACTTATCAACTTTTCTTCTCGAGAGAGCCACGGTGAAACCGCGTGTTAATGGAGTCTGCTTGTATTTGTTTTCCATAAGATAATAAATTATATAAAAAAACACCTTTTTATAGTTAATCGAACAAGTTCTATCTTAATCTTTTAGTCGCTAAATCTGGAAATGGGATCTGAAAATGGGAAATCATTAATCCTGATCAGGACAATGGAGCAAAATTATTAAATTATTGCATTGTCATCGGTCCTGGACAGGTGAGCAAAATTTCGAATTAATCCGACCTTTTAAAGTGGGTAAAAATTGAGTTCAAAGATTCCGTTACATACAAGTGAAGCTCAGAAAAGGGTGTTAATAATAAAAAGGAATTTGGGGTAAATGAATGCTATAATTAGCTTTTCTTTGAAAGAAAATTACAGGAATTTTGTGAATGATAAATCCGTACAAAAATTAACACTATAAAGAATTTAAAATAAAATACTATTTTGAGGACAGAAAAACACATTTTTTTGCACATTGATGGAAAAAAATAAACATATTAGATACAAATAGATTGAAATAAAAGTTCAACCCATCTGAATATTAAATGTCTCATGCACATATTTTCAATAGAAAAAGTATTTGACATATTTTTCCGTTGAATAATTCAGATGTCTTAAAGAGCTCATGACAAAAATAAAGGTTTCACAATCGTTATAAGAACTTGTTTCCGTTTAACGTTCTCTCTCTCTCTCAACTAATATTTTTAAAAATTTACATTAAAAGTATGAATATCATATATTTTCGTGTGTAAGCCTAGAATTTTAGGAACCTTTTTTAAAATTAAAGGGGGTTTGGTTTATATATAGATCCCCTAATCTAAAAAAAAGTATATAAACTAGGAAAAGAGTTTAAAAAAAAAAAAACATTTTCTATTTTTTCAATAGTTTTGCTCTAGCAATTTCATTTTTTAAAAAACTTTTAGGGTATTTTAAATGGAACTTTTATTTTAAAATAAAATATTCTAATATAAAAGAAGCTACTGAAATCATCCAAAGTTAATGTTAGAATCCGAGTTTCCATACAGTTTTTCCTTATACTTGTATATTCACTCTTTGGGATATCTGAAGACATATTTTCATCATGCAGCGAGTTTTTTCTTCAGAGCAATGAGCACAGATCGACGATCACGTATCGTATATGAACTCTTCTCTTCTCGCTCATTTTCAAAACAGTAAAATAAAATGTCTCAGTGATAATAACTAGAACAGTATTCAAGTTGACAAATGATTGGAAAAATATGTTAGATTCAAACAAAATTACCAGAAATAAAACTATTGTGGTTGGCTCTGGTGTTTAATTTAACAGCAAGGAAATATTCCATCCTTTTTTAACATTTTGCTTGAAGTTCTTGTATTTTACTCTTCTACTAAGGTTTATATAATATCCTGATAGAAAAGTCTGGAATAATGTTTATGTCAATCTCTGTCTCTCTCTATGTTACATCTAACATACGAATATTTATGTTTATAAAATATATATGTATAGAATTTTGCTGAGTTTCATTAGTTTACAATGGATTGTAATATCTCAAAAATAATATTTTTTTTTTTAGAAAAATTGGGAAATTCACTAATTTTTTCCAGGCTTTTCTAGAGATGAGCTCGCGCAGGCGAAACGCACCGTCCTGGTTCAGCCCAAGTGTAGCTCCGGCACTGTGAAAAAATTACACTGCACAATCGGTCTTTACCGAATTATTTCACATGCACTTTTTTGTGGTTTCGAATGCTTTTACTTAAAGCATAAAAAGTAAGCATAAAAAAATTGTCATTTTTTAAATTCATAATCCCGAAACCCGAAATAAATAAAGCCTGGAGGGTTTAAATGTTTCAAGCAATTCAATCTTAGCTTTGTTGCTCATGAATGTGGCACATAATTCCATTATAATCAATCTTCGTACCCATCTTTGAACTTATTCAGTTTATAGAATCAGGTTCTTCAACAGTTTCAAACAGTTATTCCATTGAACTACTGCTTTTTGAAACAGGCATACCGACTTATAATATGACTCCGCATCAGCTGATACCAATCTCGAATATATTTACTTACACAGCACACATCTAAAATCGTAGAGCATGACCTTCAAATTTTAAAAATAGTCTCTACAAAATGGCAGAAAGTTTAAAAAACACATTCATTTTATTTAATATACATTGTCGGGATTTAGATACATATAATAACTTCTGTATTTACACAAATTGAAATATGAAATGCCCTCACAGTCAGGGGTATGATATGCATTGCATTTGTTAGTAAAAAACAGAAATATTTTCAATTAATCAATATTCAAGTAATATTTCTTATTTCTGTAAGGGAAATGATATTGAGCCTTATTCTGATTACAAAAAACATAGAACTTATTTTTTATGTCAATCATTTTCTTAATGGCATTGGCGATAGTATTCAAGTTACAGAGTTATTTTACCTTTACGAAGAACAGCCCTTCATGAGAATTAATAAAGTAAAATTTATACCATAATTTATTGTATTGTACTTAAAATGGACACTTTAGTTTTAAGGAATGAAGACATTCTTAAGGGAATCCTAAGCCCAAACAAGTGACCTAAAAACTATAAATTATGGAATTTTATTACAAATTAAGCTTATGCTTCGTTTAGAACTTATCAGTTTATACCAATTATACAATTGCATTGAACTTAATTAAAAATACATCTATGATGTAGATGATTTTAATTAAAAATTAATTGAGGCTTAAAACAGAAAAGAAAAAGAAAATACTTCATTTCGTGATCATTCATACAACTCAGACAACAATACTTATGAAAAGTAAAAAAACGTCCCAAATTTCGATTTTAAGATTTTTCTGTTCTTACAGCTCTCAATCTTTCTCAATGGGCTCTATAAGCATTCTCAGAGGAAAAAAATATACCAAAATTTATTTATTCACGTATACATTCTACTCAAATCCCCCCTGGACTATAATAATAAAACATATCAATACAGTTCGAATAAATGTGTAAATGCTTAGACTTTCTGTATATCATAGTCTAGAAATATTTTTAAAAATATGTAATATCAAGCAAATAAATACCAAAATTAGCTTAAGAATATTGAAAAAATAGCACTCTTTCATACTTTTTCCCAAGGTATATTTATTCTTCTTGGAAAAAACACTAATTCTCAAAAATACTTGTCTCATCAATTGTAAATGACATTCTTTACCAATAATTTCTTAAAAATTTTTTAATTCCTAATTCAATTTTTTTCAGGTTCTTTTTTCCTATTAAATTAAACACAATAACAAAAATATTTATTTGCTCTTTGTATGTTATTCAATTTACAAATAAAGACTATTATGAATTACTCTATTTTTTTTTCCAACTGAAAAAATATGTTTAGAATAATCAAAAAAGATGCCAATGTAAGCAACATAGTTTTTACAACAAACGATTGTATATTAGCATATAATTTAAGTAATCAAATAAATTAGAGTTGCACGAATTGTTGAATTTAAGCAGACGATAATAATATGGAAGAGAATTTTCATCCTAAACAATATCCTTAACTGTTGTATAATTTAAATTGTCGACTAAAAATTAGTTTGAAATAAAGAAAACACATTTAAATATAACTATATACATGTTACTGTACGAAACAGCTTGGAAACAGGAATCATCTTACAGGACCTTTTAGAAATTTCGAGTCATTCTACGCGAGTTTTGATAATGGTTAATCATTGAATCATGCAAATTATCAAAATTCACAAATATCTGCTGAGACAAATAGTATTCATCTCGTTGTTAACTAATGGCCGCTCAAGTCAAGTGAGTTAATAAACAAACAGAAATGTAATAAAATTATGGAACATTATAATTTGAAAAATAATTAATTTTTAAGATGAATTTCATAATTTTATATTTAGGCATTTGTAATTTACTATATTTTGTATTTTATATAAACTAATTATATATATATATATTTATACTTCTAAATCTGGAAGCAAATTCTTCGTTATCTCCTTCCGTTTACCAGATTGGCAATAGTCCGTATTTTGGCACCAGATTAGTTGCAACGTTTTGATGTTAGCGCAGCTAAGCCTAATGGAATAAAAAGTTGTTATTCGAATTCTTTGCAGCAAATTTCTATACTTTAACGTTATAGAACCAAACGTTTCATAACACATCTTTTACAACAACATTGAATAAATAAAAAATTATTTGAGGATTGTATCTAGCTATATATCAACGCAATTACGAGTAAAATGTCTATTTTATTCATTCAGTGAACTCTAAGTAAAAGTCCTGACTTCACTTTCGAGCCATATGTCTTTGATAGACTTTATCATAAGTACAGGGGGTGAGGTATTTTAATTAGAGATCAACATAACATGCTTGTAATCAGGGTACAGGGTCTCGCCTAGACACACCTGCAATCGGGATCGAAGCCCGCATGGGTAAATGCTTCAACCGGGTGCATTTGCGTGTTGTATAAAAGCGCCTCATTGGTGATTGCATTATAAGTGACCATCTGCTCAACAATATCTGTAGATAATAGCAGTTATGCGTAGGTGGCAGATGTCCCCAGATTAAGTGAAGCTTGAATTGTGGATTTATCGGGTGTTGGATAGGTGCAAGTACTTTTTATGATTGGATATTTGTTGCCCTTCTGTGCTTTTTCGCGCTTTAAAATGTATGCTAGCAACAACGAGTTTTTCGTTCCTTTTTTTAGACCAACAGAAATTTCTAAATAATAACGAGAAAATAAGTATATTTAGCCATCATTTTTTTTTTTTGTATTTTTTAATTTAGAATTATGTGGAAAAATTTTATTTATATGTATTAGCAATCTATGGTTTAATATGTTAAAATTTCCTATATTAATATCAAGTTCAGAATTGAGAATTTGGATTGTTAGTGATTTAAACACACACTTAAAAAAACTTAAATAAATTTAAGAAAAAATTCATTGAATTGAGAATAACTATCTGTAGCTATGACAAGGACATGATTTATTTATTATTTTTATCTTAGGAAGTTTGGCTGAATCAATCTCATATTAAAATTGAATTGCACCTTATGAACTGAATGAAAATTTACAAGAATGTTTTTAGATTTTTGATTGGTAATGGTTATTACCATTTCCTAAGACAATCCAGAATATCTTAAAATCACTAAGTAAAAGTTGACGGGTTCGGCAACTGAACTGACGCCACACTTTATGACTTTGAACCATAATACATTTAATTGTTCAATGGAAGGTTCTGCAAAGAATTGTTTAAGGCTCTAAGGAGCAATGCTTTTAAAGAAATACTGCTTTTTCGAAAATATTAGAAATCTTTTATTGCTATTACATATTTTTAAAATCAATTTCATTATTGGTGAAAGCAGACGTTAATTGTAACAAAGGAAAAATTGAAAAGTGATTACCTGTACAATTCAGGAGTATAGCTACCACCGCATCAATGATACTGGGCCCCCAAGCTACAGGGGCCCCATCATATGTAAGCAAAAAAATCGTGAAATTTTAAAGGAGTCCAAAAAGAGGCCTACTTCGGACTAGCTACGTCAGTGGTACAATTTATTGGTAGCTAAAATTGTAGCTCCCTTGGTGGGTAATAAATAAAACATAAGAGGGTTACAAGACGTCTACAGCCACTAGGACAATTGCATTCATGTAAAACGTTAACAGGTTAGTTTTGGCTCGATATCGTTCTAGAAACACTATTTGGGCCAATTCTATGGTGTGGTGTGGAAGTTGGTGAAAGGAAGTACAAGTTCAGGAATCATCTTCAACAACTGACCACTGTTCAAACTTAAGAAATTGTTTACAAATAGCTCTCGTTGCTTCTACAGTGCAACATTTATTCAAACTAAACAACAGAGTAGGTTAGAACTCATAATTTCTAGTCTCTGTCATATACTTGAGCAGTCAACTGACGATCAAATGAGGGAACCTTACTTACTTGTGCCATATATGACAATTGGAAACTATGTAGCCCTGTTGAACCTAACGAGTGTATAAGAGTTTTCAATGTTTTGAATTAATTCTTGATGACTTCAGGACTTGAACGTCTAAGACATACAGTTCATTCGGTTATAGATTCAGATCAGACTCGTTTCTACCAATGTTAGATCAGTTACTTTATTTGAAAGCTATATATGTTTAGATTTATTTTAATTCCTGAATAGTTGTAGTTAATTATTTGAACGACGTCCTCTTATCTTTCTTTTGAAACTGATTTAAAACTGTCTCTGTATTTCATATTTTACCTATAGAAAAGTCTTCAACCTGTGTTCCCCAGAACCTTAGGGTTCCATGAAGCATACTTAGAGGTTCCAAGAGTTAAAATAAAAATTCGAAAAGAGAACTATAAATATGTATACAGATAGTTTCATTAGACCTAGACTTCGACAGTTAGTGTAAAAAAAATACATACACATATCCTAAGTTCTAAATATAATGCAAGGGCAGATGACACATGAAGCTGGAATTAATGTTTTTAATGAGTAAATTACATTAATTTTATATTAAAATATTTTAATAAAAGGCACAGTATTTTCCTTAAAATCTCTTAACTTAAAGTAGTTTTATAACATGTTTATCTACTTTAAATATTATTTTAAGATATTTTCTTCTGAGGAAGATAGGAATAGGATTCTTCGGAAACACTTCATAATTTCAAGAGTTCCGTGAATCGTCAAAGTTATAAGAAGATCGTAAATTAAAACAAAATTTAGTGCAATCATTCCGTTAAATGAATGCGTGAAACATTATGGAAAAACATTTCGAAAGAAAACAATCATGTTATCTCGTTTTCTAATTTTTCAATCTCTGCCTTTTTTCTTTTAAAAAATCATTTTATAAATAAATCTTTGCTTAATTGCTAGGTTTTTTTTTTAAATATATTTTTTATCGCAGTAGAATACAAAAGCGGAAAAACATTTTTAAGAAAATTATATGCCTGTTATGGCAATGG
This sequence comes from Trichonephila clavata, assembly GCA_019973975.1. Classification (NCBI taxonomy): domain Eukaryota; kingdom Metazoa; phylum Arthropoda; class Arachnida; order Araneae; family Nephilidae; genus Trichonephila; species Trichonephila clavata. Next base: position 161,232 of record BMAO01020889.1, on the reverse strand, counting down.
TATAATAAATTACTGTTTTTTTTTTTTAGAATTTTAGTAGAAAAACATCATAATAAAAAGAAAAGGGGGATTTCTGAATTTTTGTCACGCAATATGGCCTCGTTCACCGTCAATGCACTTTTACGTAGCAATACTCAGGGGGAGGGAAACTTAATGAGACTGCATCACGCTTTCTCGTAGACGCCTAACAGTTATGCGCCATGCAGTTCTGATTCATGGGTTTTATACTCCCCACCAGCAAACGCACGCGCAATGTATTATACTTTTATTCTGTTAACCCCCTCTCCCCAAATCGATCGAAGTTGTCTGAATCGCTCTCTTGCCTCCTTTTACGCAGAAAATGGATTGGCATGGTTGCTGTATTTCTGTCAGCATCTGTACTTGGCTGAACTCATATGATAAAGTGTTCGATGAATTGGTAATATTTAAATACAGTTAAAAATTAAGTGTATTACAATATTTTATTATTTTTCCCTGGATGTATGTGAACAAAATTTTAAAAATGAAGATAATTTTTCTACATTTTTGAAGACATCATCAACTTTTAAATTAAAAAAAAAATGAATAATTTTATTTTTTTATCATGAAAACTTATTCAAAAGCGAAAGAATTAGCTTCTCTAAAAAGAAAAGAAAAAATGTTTGACAATATATTTGCTCAAAAACAAAAACAAAAAAATTAGTTGTATGAAAAAAGAGAATTTTTTCGAATAAATCATAAATGAAAATTGTTCAGCAAAATGTTCAGATTTTTTTTTTAAAACTTTTATTGGCAAGAAATTTTAATCAATTGAAGACAAATAAATATAAACAGTTGTAATACTTTCAAATATATTTATTTTTAAAAATCAGTTACAAATTTTATTTTCTCAATGTATCCGATAAATTATCGTCTGATGAAAAAAAAAATCGTATATTTATTTTCTGGTAGAATATAATCGATTTTGGATTTTAATTCAGTTTTATGATTAGACAAATCATATATTTGAAAAGAAATATGATGAGGGGAAAATGGCGAAGCAATAGAAAATCGTGGTGAGTTTTTCACTTTTTTTTTTAAAAAAAAAGGAAAATTTATTAATTTATTATGAGTAAATATAAAAACAATATTAATATCTTAAAATACATTCATTTTTAAAAATTAATTACAAATTTTATTTTCTCAATGTATTAGATAAATTATCGTCTGATGAAAAAAAATCGTATATTTATTTTCCAATAGAATTTAATCGATTTTGGATTTTAATTCAGTTTTATGATTAGACAAATCATAAATTTGAAAAGAAGTATGATGAGACGAAAATGGCGAAGCAATAGAAAATCGTGGTAAGTTTCTCACCTTTTTTTTTATAAAGGAAAATTTATTAATTTATTATGAGTAACGAATTTTATAAAAATCAACTTCTATAAATATAAAATTTAATCACAAAAACAAGAATATATGAGTTTCTTTTTCTATTTATTTTAAATATTTCTTCGATGAAAGCTCTTCAAATGAAAATTAGAATAAAATTCTTTTATAAGTCTTGTTTTCTTCAAAATTTTGAAGAAATTATATTCCTCCCATACATGTTATTACATAACTAAACATTTTAGCATTAAAAAAAAATTTGATCATTTTTGTGCTTTATTATTACACAACATTAAGAAATTTTTTTTAATGAATTTTCACTTATTTCAATAAATACTATTTTTTAGGTGGAAAATCTGATCCCGCCATGTTTATTGGTTTTTTTCGTTTTCATGAAATGTAAATATACAACATATTCTAATTACTTGAATTATTGTGTGTTTATATATATATATTAATTCTTAAAAAGAAGGTTTTTATCTATTTCAAACAAATATATATTTTTAATTCTAAAAATTTTAAATCTATAAAAACACCCAAATTTTTAAAATTTGTAGTCGATTTTCATTTAAATGAATTCTATCCTGTTATTTTCACTTTATTATTATCTTAATATCAAATATTTTATTATTAGAATAAATACTATGATTCTTTCTTGTTGGAATTATCATTCCCATAAATTCAAAAAAATATATAAATTCCGAAACAGTTCCTGCTAAGAATTATTTAGAATTTCATGTAAAAATTATCAATCATCTTTCTAACTGCACTATTTTTCTTTCACTGTAATTTGATAATTTTATTATGAACGACATATTGCCCCATCTGACGTACGAACATACAACAGACTTTTGAAGTTTTATTTAATGTTCTTTGTTACGTTGCCATGGAGATACATGGTGCTTTACCCATGTAGTACTTCCTTGGCGGCATATCATTTGTCGCCATTGCAACCCTGAACGTTGCCCTAACGGGACACACCGTCATTGACAGTAAAAGGAATCCATTTGCCGGTCTGCCATAAAAAAATAGCCTGAACACCAAAAAATTATGAAATATTTGTAACATTTACTGGGGTAAGTACATGTTTTGTTTTCTTCTTAATCATTTGCATGGATATTTCAAGAGAAAAATCAGAATTTGGAAATGTTAATCACATGTCGGTTTTCACCGCTAAGCAGCGAGATTATGCAGTGAAGGTGCTTCAAGGGTCGCCATTGTGAGGAGTAACTTTAAGGTTTATTAATTATGGAGTACAATGGTGAATTATTGCATATAAATTACCCAGAGATAGAATAACTTTGGTGGAAAATTAATGAGAAAATTGCATGTATTTTCTAAAATGTGATTCATTTTTCTCTGCTCTTAAGAGTATTTCACAGTGAAGCTGTTTCATATAAGCGTCGTCATAACAAATTTCGAAGTTACTTATTTTAATGTGATCTGTAATTCCAAACATGATGAAACTCAAAGGCTTTGAAGAATTTTAGGAAATTATAAAGTAAATTTTTAGATTTGTAATAAATCTATTTTTTCTAGTTAATGATCAAGGGAAATATTTCTTAGAATATCTCTAATTTCCATAATCTTTGAATGTCATATTCGAATATTTCTTGTAATTTACTTGATTCGATTGAGTTTTTATAACTATGCTCAGATAATATTTTATTTCGTTTCTTTATAGCAAAAAATATTTTTCAAAAGAATTTTAATATTTACCATATAAATGCATAAAAATAATTCACTGTGTAAGTCATTTATTTGAATAAATTTTATCCACACAATAAAATAATATAACATAAATTTAATAAAAATAAAAATGGCTGTTTCAGAAATTTTGTTAAAAATATGTTAGCTATTTTTTTATGAAAAACATTTGTTAAGTAGATGCGTTTTTTGCTTATGATAAAATTTATTTTAAATAAAAAAATTTAATTAAGGAATAATTATTTCATAAGAAATATAATTGATAATATTTTGCGGTAATGTCAGGTGACAGTTTTGTTTTTAGATATCGTAATACAGATGCAGAAAAATAATGTAAAGTTTTAGGCGTAGATTCTTTGAATATTTAGTGAATTAAATATAATGGAGCAATTATACTTGATAGAGACGTTAATGTAGTATCAGAAAATAAATGAGAATAAATTCTTTATTTAATTATTTTGTTTGAGGTGTTTTTTTTTTTTTTTTTTTTTTTTTGTTTTTTTGTGACTAAAACGAGAAATTGGTATTATATACCATTATAAGAAAATTATCTTCAACAATTCGAATTTTTTTTACCGTAACTCCAAAAAAGTTGTATTTATAGAGTTCATAAAATTAATGTCCAATTTAACTTTGAAACAAAATACAAAAGAATCGGGGACTTTAAAGTAAACAAAAAATTATGGTATAAATCACGTAAAAACGAATAAAAGAGAAAAACATGCATTTTTATTGCTCTACATTTGGCAAATTTTATTTTATAAAACGTTTTCTATTATATGCCTTTTTAGCTTTAAAAATGAATTAAAATTAATTCAAGCGTCAAAACTTAGTAGCAAAGGCCGCCACTAGAGGGTACCCCATGAAATGAGTCTCACATTTGGGGACTTGACAAGCCTGCAAAGGTTTAGTTGCCAATATGCAGCTCATTATTGAAAAAAAAGGAACTTGAAAAATTTTGCACAAACAATGCTAATGATTGACATAATTCTTTAGTTACTTTTAGGCGAGAACAAATTCAAACTACACAGAAAAATGAACATTTTTATTTGTTGTAATAAGTCTCTTTCTTCTTTTTTTTACAGCAACTTCTTCCTTATTTTTTAAAAAATGAGGCCAATAAGTCAATTGAGAACACAAAAGATAAGCGAAGGAACCATTGCACATAGGACAAGATATTGTAGATTCAAAGGATTTGAAGATAGATGAGTTTTTTCCCAAAGATAAAATTTCTTAATATCTCTCATCTGAGGGCTTTCAGTCACTATTTTTAACATGGAAACGACATGCACTACCAATACATCAATGACTTTACCAAGCAGAAAAAGAGGTAATATTTTAAATATTTTGAGATATTGCTTTAATTAAAAGCACAATTTGTTTATCAAAAATTACACAAAAGTGTGTTATAGTAATATGTATTTTGTTTATTTAATTGATGAAAAAATGTGTTAGTATACAATTCTTTAAAATTGCTACCAATGATTAACATTGCAGCTGAGAAGTGCAGAAATACAACTAAAGAAAATAATATATTGTTTTTATTCAAAACATCGTTAAACTGAAATAGAGAATTTCTTTAAAGAAATTATTTTTTTTAAAAGTGCTTACTTTCAGAATTTTTTTTTTCTATTTTGAATTTATGCATTTACATAAACTTACTTAATACTTAAAATTCCAGATCTTTTGCTTGTGCAACAACGAAGATAAATTTTAAGTTCCCCAAACCTATTTTTTAGTATCACAAAACAGTGAATAACGTAAATAATTTAGATATAAGTTTCAATTTTGAGTGCCATTGTTTTACATTTGTTGTATTTTTAGAATCAAATATTTGAAATTCTTGCTGTGAATTAGTTATGTAAAGCTCATTTGTAATGCGTTGCTTTTTTAACTCTTATTTGGTCTTATTTACATTGATATTTGTAAAAAAAAAAAGAATACTTAATCCTATGAGAAATTTAGGGATTTGTTAAGTACAAAATCTCTACAACCACATTTATCACTTCTTTTATGTCAAATAGGAGATAGATACCATCATAACAAAACTATAGAACCGGCTTATTCAACTTAGGCCTAAAAAAATTATTTAGAACAATTAGTTACAAATTTAGGAGATTATGGCAAATACAACAAAAATCACATTTACAATTATTGTAACATTAATTTACAAGGGTCGGATTTTGGAATTTAACGCCTTCTTTATTATTGATAAATTTGTAAAATTATTCTCAAATAAGTGTAGTTATTTTTCTATATACGCATTTGGTATGCTAGGGTATGTATTTATTCAAAACTGTCACTCGCGTAAATAGTTATTTCTCGACATTATGAATGAATGGTTTGATAACGCTTTGTTTCCTTGCTTTTGTCACGCAATAGAACTCTTTATATGCGATAAAAACGCTGGTGAAACTTTCAGTATGCTATTTTAAACAGTCGAGTTGACTTCGAAGAAACGTGCAGACACTACAATAATATCAAACGACTAAGAGTCAAGTGATTCGAAAAATGTATCAAATGAATCTCTAGACGAGGTGCTAATATTAAATTTTATGCTATGTGAAATACATGTATCTACGATTTGAAGCAATTATCATTTCTGTGAAGTATACTTTTCGCTAATTCTAGGCGAGAAAAAATATTCTTTTCTTTGGAATAATGCCTAAAAACATCATCATTATTTGAAATCACCCATATTTAAGAACAGCTATTTTTTGAAGATTGAAAAATACGAATAAAATTTGAATCAAACTTAGGCGAGCTAATAGGTCATTCCTGCCCTAGAAGTTGTAAAATTAATGCGAATGTAGCATATGCGTTTCATGAAGAAGGGGAAGCAATAAGCTTGTGTGTAAAGAAATTGTCGAAGAAATTTTATTAAAGCAAAGTTTGTTGGGAACGTGTTCTAATATTTAGACACTTGGGCTTTAAAATATGCCTTACAAAGTATTATGTATATTTAAGCATTCAAAATAAAATGGATTTTAAAACGCAAATATAATGATTTTTAATAGTGATGAAATTATTAATCGCGTGTAATACTCGAAGAAATTTGCTATGAATATGCCGTTAGCTGCACACGTTCACATATATACACATTTTATTCAGAGAGGGTTAGTAAAACATAGAAAATATATTTTAAAAAAGACGGAAGATCCGGAAATAAAATAATAACAATACAAAAGGTCGTTGTTCTGTATAACAATCTGTACAAATGATCTGTTGTTCTGTATTTAATATGATGTAAAAGTTCCATTTTTTTTAAAAAATCAAGCAAAAAGAAAGATTTTTAAATATATTTGTTGGATACACTATTTTTAGCCTTTGGTACACTATATAGAGTCCATATATTGCTCAAAATTTCAGTAATGTTTCATACAAACAAATTAAATTAAAAAATAATAATTATGTATCATCATTTTTAATTCTTTGTTGTATTAATATAAATAATAAATTTTTTACTCTCACATATAATTATAAACACTGAAATATTTTAAAAATAAATTTATGTGGTCTCTCTCTCTCTCTCTATTTCTAAATTTAGTTAACTGATTTTGAAAACAGTATGTTTTATTTTAAGTCCTATTTTCTAAACGTTAAGGAAGCGAAAAAGGATTCAAATTTAAAATAAATTTTAACTTGGTTTGAGATGTTTTTCCTTGTTGAAATGCTTGTGTGTGACTCCGTCATTTTTTAATATTAAAATGACTTTTTGATTGGAAAGTTAAGAAATTAAAAATTTCATTAATATTACACAAACACAAGTTCTCCATAGTTATTTTTCCATAGTTTGTTTAATTATGACCTTCAAATAAGGTATCTATTATAAATACATATAGTTATCGTTCTTGAAAAAAACCTTTCACACACACACACACACACACACACACACACACACACACACACACACACACACACACACACACACACACACACATTAAATCTATAAATTCAAGAAAAATTCTCTACTTCATTATACAAGAGCTACAGTCTAGAGCAGTGGTTCTATAACTTTCGATAGCCGCGGCCCCTCTTTATGTAACAGGATGACATCGCGGACCCCCAAGATTTTGAACAACCCTCCCCAACTTAATATTCTTGATCAAAATATATGCTCTTGTACAGTTTTTTGATTGGGGATAATTTAGTGATCTAGTCTTGTTTGGCACATCTTTCAATTTTCCCACGAGGACTTTCAGAGTCTGTAAAAGTGGGAAATCTCAACGTTACATGAGAGAGTCCTCGGATCCCCTATAAAAGCGTTGCGGACCCCTAGGGGTCCACGGACCACAGTTTAAGAACCGCTGCTCTAGAGAATTATAGATATTTCTTTGAGCTAAATGTGGGCATAGTAGTTTTTCCCCTAAAATTATATTTTCTAAAAGATTTAAAATGATATTCGTTGTTACATGGAAACAGTATGTTAGGACATGATGACATCTTTTCAATATTAGTGTAAATAAGGCAAATGGATATAAATTGGAAATTTTACGAATTAAATAAAAGTTAACACACACAAAAAAAGGCATTTATTAAGCCATAGTGATTTTTAAGGGAAAAACAGTAAAAACTAAAATACAAATCACACACACTCACACAATGTCATCAAGTTATTCTGTCATTTATGTGTATTTTGCGTAAACGAATCTCTAATTTCATCTACAGAGATCTTCGGAAAACCAAAACATTTCCGAGGAAGCTTTAGAAGTGCACTCCCAACGCGCGACAATATCAAAATGCAATTCCACATATGTCATCATTCGTACTTTTTACCCGACAAAGCAAAGGGCAAAAGTAAATATTCAACACTATTCACAGATGCGCTTGTAAGTGCTCCTATCACCTCACCAACCGAGATTTGCACAGTTAGTCGAGGTTAAAGGTGTCACTTCCTCAAAAGTTCCTCCCGAAACAGAGCAGCCCAAGAAGCCATTTGAATGAGCACACACCGGCTTCCTTCCGAAAGGTCGAGAAATCGTTTTTCGCGAACGGAAACCGGGATGCGGGATGGATAAGCGCGCGTGGATAAAGATGCGGGCAGGGTTTGCCCGTTCCTCTGAGGTGAGGGAACAGATGCTCTGCTTGTCATCGCTCCTTAACGTGATGTTTATTAAGGAGGCCTTAAGGGTTGTGAGTAGTTATCCGTGGTTGAGTATAGACTGATGTGGACATTAAACCTATTTACTTTGCAGGTGTCCTCAGAAAAGAAATGTATGGGTAAAACATATAAAGAACACATGCTGCTTATAATTTTTTTGTGGTCGTTATTTTAAGAGTATAAGTATATCTGTGCGAGCATATATATATATTCACGTACTAAATTTCAATAAATCTAATAAAGAAAAGCAATAAATAGAAATATAACAAGACAATGTAGGTTAAAAATAAGACAGCCTCGTGTAGTATAATAGCAAACTTTTAGCCTTAGGAACTGAGAGTATAGGGTTAAACTTAGTTTTATCAACCAACCTTCCCCTATGTTTGCCTATGACACTGGGCTGCAAGGAAGAAAAAAATGGAATATACACATACTGAGGATGTAAGAAATAATATAGGGCTGTATTCTAGTCACTATTTTTATAGCCTAGAATTTGGTTTTAGAGATAGACCACCTTACAGAAATCATCAGTAAAATTCTTAACATTTCAGTCACATGACTGCCATTAATTTTGCCGATTATGTTAAAATGGATATTAACGGAGATTTCACTGATAATTCGATTGCCCTTTGTCTTTTACATTTTAAATATAGGAAAATATACATTAACGTGTTGTTTTAAAAACATAAATTTGAACTTGATAAAAATATTGACTCTTAATCGTTGGAAAAATTAGGAGAAGTATTTTTAAGTAATTAATTTTGAAATGTTATAAGAAATGATTCTTAATTCATTTGAGCTTATTGAAAAGTTTTCAGAGGGAAAATTATAAATAAGAGGAATATTCAGAACATAATAATATTACTTAAGATTAATTTAAATCGTAATACTATTTCATAATTTGATACTTTGATTCAGTGATGAAAAGATTTTCTTAAAGGTACCCCTCCCCCCACTGTAAAAGAAAAAGAAAATATTTTAATAGGGACAGTATAATGTATTATAAAATGTAATTAAGATTGAAAGTGCGTTATTTCAAAAATTCTTGAATACAAGTGCGACAAATAAATCATGGACTTTTTTCCCTTCAAAATTTGACAGCTTATTGAAAAAAAAATCTCTTTTTCCTAAAATTAAAAATTCAATCTTTTAAAACCTAACTTTAATAGTAAACAAATATATTTCAATAATTATATGCAAATTTATAAAAGCTAATTCACATTCTTTGCGCATGCAGACGTTTTTAAATCAATTTCTATGTAAATTCTCTCCTTATTATATTTTATATTCACAAAATATTCAAATTCTATAAAAATTTTCGCATGTGGAAAAAATGGGACGCGTCCCGAAATTATTATTTTTTTTTTTCAAAACACTGAAAAGGAAAATTTCTGGACTATTGTTTTAAAATTGCGTTGAGACGGATAGAATATCTCTAAGTGGGTTATAGTTTTCCCATCACTCCTTAGATAAATGACTTTTTGAGCTCAAGGATATCTTAAAAAACTTTATTTAAATATTTAAAAAATCCGAATCTCAATTTACGTGTAAATTACAACATTTAAGATGCATAGAAAGTATTTAAAGGAATTTAAAACTTGAAAGTAAGAACCGAGTAAAGAATTTGCCAGTTATTAGAACTGATTTAAAAGAATAATTTTAAAAAATTCATGTGCTTATAAAATATCTATGTTAATATTTTTTAAATTTTACAGAATGAGTAATTTATTCCCATCAAACATATTTTAGTTGATAAGAAGTATTATCTTTAAAAGTTTCAAGATATTAAAAACAGTTTGTAAATATATCATTTTAAATGGGACGAAAACCTTGAATTGCTAAAACGCATTTCATATTCAAGTTATCATCAGAATTAGATATATATGTTTATATATAAATAGCATTTATAAAATCCTTTCCTTGGTAAATTCATTATTTTGAATTTTCACATAAAAAAAAACCTATACATTTTTATTTATTATGTAGAAATCTTCATTTCATATCATGCTTTTCTGTTTCATTAACAAATCGGTATTGACAACAAAAGCTGTCGTTTTCCCAACTGATAACAGAAGATAAAATAGTAGAAAAGATAGTCTGGCATTTTTCTCCAGTTAATGTTACTTCTTGCCTAATGAATGACATTTTATTTTCCATCGCTATTATCTTCTTATTTTTCAAATAATTTTCCCTTAATAACATTGCAATTTTTTCTTTCAAAAATCCTTTCGAGTTTCAATAGTATTACAAAATTTAACTTTACATTCATGTCGCTGCTGCCCAAACTCTATCGAAAGCAAAAGCTGTTTCCTTCCACAAAAATACCTTTCAGTGGAATGGAAGAAAAGACATCTCTCCCCCCTCCCCTCCATTTATAACAGCATCTGTTGGCGTTAACTAGCAAAAAGTGTATGGTTTGCGAGGATATCAACACGATACGGGCTTCCCCAGAGCGATCAGGTGGCCTTCCTCCCGAATGAGATGACGTCAGAAGGGATCGCACGCGCCGTCTGTCACCATCCGGCACGCGCCAGCTGGCCAATGAGAGGGCAGCCGGTATCGCACGAGGGGGGCCGACACGTGCCTCGCACAATGGTTAAGTCCTTTTTGAAGCTATCCCCCTCCCCTACCGTTAACCATATTCTTTTCCTAACTCAACAAAGGGTACGCTTTTCCGTTCCGTAACAGCAGATGTTATTTTTTTTTCTCTTTCCATCTATAATGTCTTTTTATGTTTTATTTTTTGCTGTGTCAAACACATACGTTGTGGATAAGATCAGATTTTTAGCAGTATCACAGAACCACGCAGCGAGCGAAGCTGTTAGTACCTATCGCGGTCGCTTTCTAGCATGGCGTGTTGCAAGATCTTGATGCTTGTCGTTTTTGCTGCACAGATAGGATAACGGTTTGTTTTCATCGATAATTTCGTAAATAGTGCAATGGATGTAGTTTATAGAGAATCGATTCGTATTCGCTTGCGATGCGTAAAATTGAAGTTGTGGAAGTGAAAATTTAAAATTTTTTCCAAGAACTATTTTTGAAAAAACGAAAATTATGATTCTTACTTGCCCGTTACTGTTTCCACGGGATTATGAATCAAGTCCTTGTTTGAGTAAGTGATTTTCTCTTACATTAATTTTAATCTGAATATATATTTTTCAGATAATGTCTAAATTCTTCTGGAATTTTACTAAAGAAATATTTTAAGAGTATTAATGTATGTGAAGTATGAGAATTTTACTAATCCATAAATAAGTAAAAAAAAAAGATAATTCATTTTGTAACGATAAAAATTTAATTTTTAAAAATTATTCTTATTTTTTACTTAAAGTATCATTAAATAAATATAAATTAGAGAAGTATATTTTCTTTAATTTAATCATTAACTGAAAATTGTGGTGGATTATTAAAGGTATATACTTTAACGATCACATTTGTGCATTATTGTTTTATATATTTATTTTCTTTCTTAAAAATTCTAATATAATTTCGAAAAATGTACCGGAAAATATAAGTGGAAAATGATGAAACGCTCATTCCTAACAATAAGAATGTAAATAGTTATTAGAGTATTATGCGAATATGTAAGGGAAAACAATATTTTACACCCCCCCCCCCCCCGCTTCTCAGCAAAAGAACTTTATAAGTCAATCCAACCAATAGAAACACAATGATTTCTTTGTGATATCTTTAGAGATTCTATTATGAGAAATACAAATATTATAAAAAATATTGATATAAATGTCATAGGAAATTGTCTCATTCTCATTAATAGTTTGTAAAACAGAAGTGAAAATTATAGTCATTTTGTTGTCTTTAAGAATCCCAGAACTTAAATTCCTCAACTAGGGATGAATGGATCTCTTTCAGATAGAACTGTCGGCAATAAGTAATAATTATCATTATCATCATTCATCTTCATTAAGTTTTTCTCTCTCTGTTTTAATTATTTTTCATTAATTCCTAATTAACTCCCCCAAACATATCTTTCAAATTATTTAAAAACTGAATCACACATAATGGATTTTAACATCTAAAAATTTTATAGCAAATATAAGTATTTCCTTATATAATTTTCTTTCTGCCAAGAACCTTAAAATATGTTAAAATTTTACGTTACAAACAATAATCATTACGATAAGATATTACAAAACGCTATCAAAGAAATCCTCGTATGAGCATTTGTCATTAGCATCGCAAAAACCTGAAGTAAAAGTAACAGGTATGGGATATACTAATAGAAAGTCTTTGGATTAACTTGTGTTATATTATAAATATATTCTACGAATATTTATAAAATTTAGCTATTTATCAATAATTTTTTTCTATAATCTTTCTTTCATTTCACGAAAATCTGAAGTAAAAGGAACAGGTATGAAATATACTAATTGAAAGTCCTAGGATTAACTTATGTTATATTACAAATATATTTGACGTAAAATTATACGAAATTTAGCTATTTTTCAATCATTTTTTTTATAATCTTTCTGCCATTTTATATATTTATTTATTAACTTATTTAACATGTTGTTATTTATTAGTAGATTTATATTTATATATTTTCATATATAGAAAAATCAGTTTCCCGTGATGCTATATTTTACGTACCCCCCCTGTTTTTATTTAGATTTTCCTTCACAAATAGTATTATGAGAATTCTTGATTTAAGTGATAAAATTTAAAAAAGTTAAGTAAAACAAAATAACTAGAATTAAAGAAATTAGAATTGCTATTCGTTTTCCAATTATAATGTTAATCGGATAATAGATATTAACACACACACACACACACACACACATATATATATATATTGTATAGCTCTCGATGCTTTATATTAGGGGTGGTGAACCTTTATGGATCAAAGTGCCATTTTTTTAAAGAAGTGATTAACGAGGTATAGACGTGCCGTCAAATAATTTTGACTTGTGATTATTGGGGCAATAATAAAACTAAGTACAGCTATTCAAAACTCTTTATTTACTACGAACAAATACCTTTTGCACTGAACAGTTGTAAATGTTTCAGTTATACGTGTCATTCAAATTATAAAGTAATAGTAGTATGACTTCTGTTGTTGCAGATTGGATGACAAATAACTTATATTAGGGTTGGGAGATGTTATTTCTAGTAAATGCATGCTGAATTGGAGTTATCCGCCAAATGGTTTCTAAATAATTAATTATTTTTGCGGTGGTTCACTTTTCTGACAAGAGTTTGTTTCAAAATGTCCTCTTACTGACGATGCTCTGCATACCACTGTTCCAGAACATAAAACACACGCCGCTTTCTCGCCTTTCTTAATAATGCCATATTTTTCGGTTCACCAAGTTTGAAATTCTCTGTTACTCTTACTATCTTATTTCTTTTGTGCTTTTGCTTAACTAATTATGTTAAAAACTGTAAATATAATATAAATAAACTTAAAAATACAGTTGTGCCAACGAAATTGACTATGCCATGCATAGATAAACTCTTTGCGTCTTAAGCAACTGTAGTCCACGACTTAACTAAGGTAAGACAATAACAAACGAATGTGCACCCGCGACCGATCACTCGCGTTTGTTCATAAGACTTCAAAGTAAAATTTGTTATTTTGAAAGAAAAAAAAATGTAAACCATTTTGATGGGTGGTGTGCCCATAATATTATGTCACGTGCCATCATTGGTACGCGTGCCACTGGTTCGCCATCCCTGCTCTTTATACTCGTTGTTGCGGCAAAAAACACAAAATGTATAAGAAAAAAGAATATATTAAAATTTAAAGAGTGATTTTCTGTGTTTTAATATTTAAGGTGAGTAAATTCAGATTTAATTAAAAATGTACTTTTGTTCAAGATTTTGTTATAAAAGACGAAGCTTTTCAATAAATATCTCTTTTAAAGTAAAATTTAGTAAATTTAATTATTTCATTAATATATTTGAGACAAAAAATTGGAATATAAAGAATTATATGAAAGAAAATCCTTTTACTGTGGAGCCATTGCATAGTTTATTTAATATTTTTTTTCAGTGTGTAATTTTATTATCAATGATCGATATTAATAAATTAGATTCTGTAAAATATAAAGGGAAAAAATATGAAATCATTTAAAATTTTAGGGATTTTTTTTTTGAAATTGTATTTTTTATAACATATACAAATCCTTAAAAATTCTTACACTAATAATAATATTAAGTGGATGTACTTCTATGAAAATTAAAAGTTTAAGAATCAATTAAAAATATTAGAATATCACACAGAGAGCAAAGTTAATATTATTTACTTATCAACAACTGTAAAGAGATGAACGATTGCAAATTTTTTCGATGGATTATCACTCACTCACTTATCGAATCAAAGCAATAAATAAAATAGCCTTTTTAAACTAGCAAATAGAAATTCATGATTTCTTTCCAAGAACTTAAAATGTAGAAAATTAATCATTTTTAAAAAATATTATTCTTTTTCTTAAAATTTTTAAATAAAAAATAACGACAATACAACTAAACAACTAAATAACGCTGCGATTAATTTGATTTAGAAACTAGACACACGAAAACAATTTTATTTTTTTTGTTTGCTGTTTTAAAGAATCAGAAAAAACAGCTAATCTGAACAATTTAAAAAAAATCTGAAAAAATAAATTACCTAAATGCAAAATAAATATATGAATTATCAATTTCATATACTTCTATTTGTTAAAGTTAAAGCTTACTTCGTTCTCGTAAAGGTAAGCATTCCATGTATAATTTCAAGTTTAACAATGATGAACAACTATTAGATTTTTTCATTTTTTTTTTCAAAATAAAAAAAATTACTTCTCTTTTTTTTTATATAATGTGGATACCATAAAATTAAGTGTATTTTTTTACTTAGTAATTCTAATAATATTAAAAAATATGTACTTTTAAAAGAAAGCTTCTGTAAAAGTGAGGTGCAACGAGTGGTTCGTAATATGTGATTTCACCTGACGCCAAATGAATGGGCTCAATTCATGACGGTCGCATGATAAAGAAAATCACATGTTCTCCATTGAATTCAAAATAGACATTAAACTAACTATACTTGTTGTTTTATCGTAAAATTTAAAATTGGGTAAAAATGTTCAAATATCATAAAAAAATTTCTTCAAAAAGATTTTAAAATTAAAAGAAAATCTTATTATATGCTTGTATTTTTAAATAAAATGCATTTAGAATATTATTTGTTTTATTATTGTGGAAAAATATGTACTTTTTAAGATAAAGTTTCTGCAGAGAGCTAAAGTTGGCAACAACAAATCGCATGAACTGATACGCTGGAAACATGATTGCTTTTGTAGCGTGATTACGACTTCATAGGAGTTTTTGCACTTATTAGCAGAAACACGTGTCATGTGACTATGACATCACATGAATTTAGCCCTTTAAAGCAATTGTTTACAATAGAACAAATTACCCAATACCAATACCAGAGATATACCAATGAAACTATTATTTCTGATAGTCGAATGGTCATGGTTGTACAAACTCGTGTGCTGGAGTTATTTCAATCGAGTCTTGGTATCATTGAAGATCCGCAGAATAAAGAGACTGATGCACGCTAATTCTGCAGAACTTAAGGACATCATGTTTGTATAGTATGAAGTTTGGAGAGTTAAAGAGACCAGTGAGTTGTCGACCTCGTCGCTTGACAGTGGTGCACACAAACACAAGTGTAATACGATTAGCTGTTATTGTTTACTTGATAATCGCGTTACTATCGGCAAACGATCGCAACTTTCTCTGGTGATGAATCGACCCCATTCAGAAATCCATCCTCAATAGCCCTCGTGTTGTTTCAAAACGTGATGTTAACATTCAATCAATTAACCTGGTTCCTAAATTATTTATAAGTCTAATAAAAATAAATTAAATGTAAAAAAACTTTTTTAAGAACAAGCTTTTATTTAAACGCGCTAAAAAGAATAAAATAAACTTTTCCTTTAAAACTTTTTTTACTATCAACTTATAACGTCATTACACAATTTATATGATATAAAAGCTTGTCGCAATATTTAAGTACTCATATTTACTTAGTTTGAATGTTTAAAAACCAAAATCAATCAGGTCAAGTTATTTATTTTACTTGTTTATCTACACAGGTATATCTCGCGACAAGCTTTTATATCATATAAATTGTGTAATGACGTTATAAGTTGATAGTAAAAAAAGTTTTAAAGGAAAAGTTTATTTTATTCTTTTTAGCGCGTTTAAATAAAAGCTTGTTCTTAAAAAAGTTTTTTTACATTTATTTTTTACTTTTTAGTTATCGCTGGACAGGTTTCTCAGCCTGTTCAACTCATTGAACGCTGGTTCGCCATCCCTGGTTTAGCTGAATTAATTCTCGCAAAATGGTATTAGACTAAAAACACAATTTTTTTAAATCCGTAATTTTTAAGCAATTTTTTCAATCTTCGTGCAGATTTTGGGTAACATTGTTCTACACACGAAAAAAAAAAAGGTTTAGTGAGATTATCTTCATAAATGACAAAGTTATTAAATGTTTAATTAAAATTTTGACTTTTTTTGAAAAACTTAAAGAATATATTATTTATTTGAAATATTTTGAAGATAAGGGATATATTTCTCTAACATATTAGAAGAAAATTTTAGTTGTTTATTAAAAAACTTCAAAAGGCATTTAAATATTTGTATTAATCAATAAAATGCTTAAGACTCAAAACGCATTTTGTAATAAAAAAAGAAAGATTTATCAAATAATGATAATCTTTTGCTGCACATTGAATATCTTCTACGTAAGAATCTATTTTTTTTTAATTGCTCAGATCATCTTTAGAAACTTGATTTTGAAAAAATCAATAATTAAATTCAAATAAAATTAACAGATTCTATTTGTAATTAAATTTAAGGACACATGTCGTAGTGTGTGTTTAGATTACTGGTGATAAAATGAGGTATATTTAAATTACTTGTAGGCTTAAAATTAGAAAATTTCTTTAAAAAATTCCTTTATTTTATTATAAAATTATTTTTTTTAATCGAAAATATATTACATTTCTAGATAATATTTTTCTCTTATTGTTTTCCTAGCGGATTCCTTTTGATGGGTAAGATACATAAAAAAATGATCTTTCCGATTCTGTAATTATTTTTTGTCTGAGTTTCATAGATTAAAGTTAGATAAATTATTTAAAGAATTTCTTCAATATTCCATCTCAGTTTAACTTGGCAGTGTTGAGAAAGGTATACAATGTACCAATCTACTTGAAAAATAGCTCTACTTTTTTGTTTTGAATTTAAATCCAAGAAAATAGATAGAAATTTGTAAAAAAATTGCATACGTTGTAGAAATTAGATTATTTTTACGTTGTAGAAATGTAATTATTTTTCAGACAAAGTTAATACAGTCAATAGCGCAACGTTATGAAATTCCAGTTTGGCTGAAAACCGATTTTCGACGCCAACTTTTGTCATTGTTGTAACAATAAAATTATTACAACAATGCAAATATATCCAAGTTGGCGCCCAAAACTAGTTAAATGTTTTTAATTAATATCTTTTTAATTAATTGCAATATCGGAATATAAATGGTCAAAACATGCATTGTCATCCGAACTAAACGTGTATACAAAATTTCAGCTCAATGGGAGGAAGATATCAGCTTCAAAATTGAGTTGCAAGATTCCACCCGAACAAATTACATACATACATACATACATACATACATACATACATTGTAAGTTAAATAAAAGCTTTTAATAATAACAAATTTAACTGCATTCAGGTAAATTTTGTGGAACAATTCATAATAAAAATGTACTTCTATATCGTTTATATATAAA
Source organism: Trichonephila clavata (assembly GCA_019973975.1). Classification (NCBI taxonomy): domain Eukaryota; kingdom Metazoa; phylum Arthropoda; class Arachnida; order Araneae; family Nephilidae; genus Trichonephila; species Trichonephila clavata. The sequence continues at coordinate 143,271 of BMAO01020889.1, read as the reverse complement.
GACTACACACAAAAACTGAATGGTAACGAAAATTGAAAATAATTTAAAGAAACAAAAAATATCGAACATAATTTTTTCCTGAAATTAATTTCGTTAAATTTTTACCAAATTTTTCTAAAGACATCGGGTACTTGCATATTATCCTGTCAACCATTTTTGCCAAACAAAAACTGTCGTCTAACGGCGAGGTTTAACAAGAAAAATAATGTAGTATTATTGTTGAATACCATGAAGGATTGCTGGATAAAAAGATTGGCTGTAGTTTAGCAGACGCCATTTATTTTGGCAACAATCATAGTTGACGGTATAATACACAAACATCAAAAATGGTTACGTTATAATCCTATTTTAATCCACACCTTGGTACGTACTATCGCAACAATGCCAATGTTTAAGTTAATTCGCCAAGTTGGCAACCCTCCGAATTGGCAATCATGTGTTTCATTTCACATAGTGTTGCCAATACGGTTGTGATAATAAGTAAGTACTGTTACTTTAATCCCTATAAATATTTTACAGACTAAAAAATAAAGGAAAATGGAATTTAATATCGGTTCTCTACTCATTTTTAGTATGACTTTGAAATCGCGCCAATAGATCTTTGGCGGGGGGGGGGCGTAATATTATCAATCGAACTTGTCTGAAAAATCTGTAACGTGCCAATATCAAATAATTAAAGTAAAATATTGATATATTTAGAACATGTACGTGCGTTAAATTTGAAAAAAAAATTGCTTTCTACATATCTTTTTTTTTTCTGTAGCTATGTCCCAAGATGGTCCCCAACTGACCAATTTCTGCACTGACAACTGGACTTGGAACAAAAGGGACAAATCTCATGAAGTGCGTCTCTGCGGTGAAAATTTAAAGACGGCTCATTTCCATCCTAATTGGAGTAATGGTACAGCTGGAGTTCGGGGGACACGGATTCTTAATAGAGGACGATACTACTGGGAAATCAATGTTAGCCAACGAATATTTGGGACTAGTATGATGTTTGGTAAGTTCAGAAAAAGTGACAATTATTATTAAAAATATATTACACATGTGTCTTCCTATTAAAACAAAGTACTTTTTCCTTTATGTAACTCAATTTGATGGTCAATCTGTATACTTCAGAAATGTATGGAACTTTGTATTATATTGTCGACTAATTTCGTCCAATCAAAAGGTGTTGCCAATTCAAAGGACGTCACCAAATGCTGTCATATTCTTCATATTATTATATATATAGTGTAATATTGTGTTTGAACGCGTATGGGAACGGTTTTACTCGATTGGCTGCATATCACGGCATTTGGCAACGTTTTTTGATTTGACGAAATTGGTCACCGATACCCAATGAATCACGTGTGAAGTAAAATATTTGGAACAAAAATTTGAAGCAGATTGAAATGAAATTGGAAAATAAGAATTAGAGGTATTCGTATTTCGTTTCGCTGGCGCCAAACAGGCTTTATTGGCAACAACACACAATTTATACATACAATTTTTTTAATAAATGTTAGTTCTCATTCGTCTCTCATCTATTTTTGATGTATTATGAAAAAGACGTAACTGATAAGAAAAGACTTGTTTTGAAAATGGGGTGGTAAAAGGTTACCAGCGGAAATATTCCGTTTGGTGTCGATAGTATCATTTTTGGCGACTTTATTGACTGCGCCGGCGAAATGGAAAAATATGGAATTAAATAAGAAAACGACACTTACGTATGATACCAGTAATTCCCAAAGTGGCCTATATGGACCCCCAGAGATCTATGATGACTTGCAAGGGGTTCACGTCGGCGAAAAAATAATTTGGGGGTCCATGAGGTGTAAATGGGGGTCTATGATAGTGGCTCTCATTAAACCAGATCGTGACTTTAATTTGAAAAGAAAATTTAATCAAGTAGAAACCAGATTTTATCTATTTAATAGATTTATTTATTAAATTTAATGAGGTTAATTTGCAGTTATAAGGTGACAGCCTATATTTTATTAAAGCAAAGAATATTTCAGCGTTTTTTTCCCAGAATTAAGCTAAAGCAGTATAACATTGGAGGTCGTGCATTTTTTTCTCAATTTCTCACAATCCTCAGCACATTTAAACCTACGTTCAGCATTTAAATGCCCTTTATTCAGATTTTGAAACTTGCTTTGAGAATATTTTGACTGTGGTTTGTATCACTATATCGATTCATATGGTCCCATTGAAAAAAAAAATCGTTATACAATAAGAACTGATTGGAATTGGCCCTAATGAAGATCTTAAAATAAAGTTTAGAAACGGATACAAGCTATTTTGGCTTTAAAAATGCATATCTGTTATAGAATATCGTGAGAAAGATTTTAATTGCTTTTCCTAGTGAGGAGTTTCAGCACTTTTGCCAATCTCCAAAACAAAAAAAAGAAAGAGGAAAGGGAAGGGATAAAAACTGGTCATCAACTAACAGAGGAGATTTAGGGAAAACCTGAAAAGATTGATACCAAATGTTGAAAATTTGTTATTGAAGCACCAGATTCATTCCTCCCATTAAAAGCATTTGTTTGTTGTACAGTTACTTTATGTATTAATTAAATTTAAATCTAATTAATTACTATATGCTTCTTAAGTTTTAAACACTGTTCTTCAATACAATGAGAAATAAAATTCGTTTAAAGTAAGTAGCTCTATACTACCTTTCAAAAAGACATTTAAATTGATAAATTTGTAAAAATTCAATATTAGGTGTGAACAGGGATCTATACCCTAAGTCAAAAAACACGAGAAGGGGTCTATGAGTCAAAAATGTTTGGGAACCTCTGTATTATACTGTCGACCAATGACATCAAATCAAACGACGTCGTGAAATGCCGCGATCTAATAGCAGAAACAATTTTCGCGCATGTTCAAACATAGTAATAAATGTCAATTAAAGTATTTGGAGGTGTTTTTCGAATTAGTGATGTCTTTTCTTTGGCGAAATTGGTCGACAGAATAACACGTTCGTACCAAAAAACTTTATCTATATTTGACTTTCCCTTTATTTTTTATAGCCAATTATATATTTTATAAAATTCCTTTAATAATAATGGCATTTATATCGGTAATAGGAACTATGGGTTGACGATTTGTTTTCCGATATATTGTGTCAGCACGATCATTACTGATATTATCCGATAAGATACTTTCCCTACAAACACAATGACGGATCAAAATTTGGCGTGTTTTCTACGTGCAGCCGTGTGTTTGGCCTTTCTTTCCGTAGAATCGATTACATACCGTAATAATTTTGTTTATTCTTTCCAACAGAAACTGAATTGGGTCGTTAATACATATTAAATCTATTTGTAATTTACATACTAGAGCATTCTAATAACTGCACGTTGAAATTCACGGAGACAGAGGAACGTATTGAGAAATATGCTTTTTTATATTCTTATAATTTAACCCTCATTTATTCTGTTACTCTGCAACGAATCCGGTTTATTTTAAACTCCGAGATGAGAAAATTAATTGCAATCCTATGTAATTCTCTTCATCCGAAAAGAAATAAATTTTGCTATGTATTGGTTCAAATTATTCCATGAAAAATTATATTACCTTTTATATTTTTCCCTTTTTTTAAGTCTGGTCTAAATATCAAATAGTCTAAATATTTTTTTTTCTTTTAGGTATTAGCACTAAAAAATCTCGACTGCACGTCAACGCTTTTGTTAATATGCTCGGCGAAGACGAACATGGTTGGGGACTCTCTCACAAAGGCTTATTATGGCACAACGGCAAATGGAGACAATACGCGAAACCCTTTCGCGAAAACGAAGCCACCACAATAGGAATTCTCTTCGATGGTATTAAAGGCACACTAGCTTACTACAAAGACGGATGCAACCTCGGGGTGGCATTCACAGATCTCCACCTCATACAGGATGAGCTCTATCCTGTCGTGTGTTCGACTGCAGCGAAGACAGAAATGTCTCTAGGAATGACAAAAAGAGAATTTGGTAACCTCCAAGATAGGTGTAGGAGTGTTATCTTAACTTTACTTCGACAAGTCAGTGATGTGAGCGAGTTATCTTTACCAAAATCAATGAAGCAATACCTTGCTGATGGCACGGACAACGAAGATTCCATCGAAAGACCCCGAAAGGGAGCGACCAGACATAACTATTACATGAGATCAAGCAGCTGCGGACCGCATCGAGTCAACACATTGAAGAATTATTCATACATGGAAGAGAATTGCAAGTATTTTATGTGAAGTCAAGAGGGATAAAAATCTATCGTAAGATTCTAACTTTTTTAAATGTTTTCCTTTCGTCTGACTTGTTGATGTTTGGATATTAGTCATAGAGAGAGAGAGCTAGTCATTTCATGATCTATGTAAATAATTAGTTTCATAACACTATGATAAAAGTGCAGAGGTGTCATAAGGAACTATCGAATAATAGGTGAAAAATAAAAAAGTAGATTTATAATCTAGTTTTAATGTATATATATTTAAAAAATGTTGTTGATTTTGTAAGAACATCGCTAATGTTTTGTAAATGCACTGAAAAAAAATCACTCACATTTCAGCTTTCCACTTGATCTCAGATACCTCATCACTATTGCAATCTACTATGGATTAATATTGATGAGAAATAGTCTTTGAATATTTCTTTGCGTGTCGTTTAAAAATTATTGTGATTTATAATAATAGTGTAATGATGTCATCGACATGATTCTATAGAGTGGCATTATTTTTGCATATGTAATATGTAGCACTTTGAAAATTTGCCTGTACATAGATATTTTATAACTTTTCACAAGTATTTTATTTCATCCACATATTTTTAGTTTCAAAACTGCCTTGGGAACTCATTTGCTATCGTTATACTTCTCGTTTTTGAAGCCCCAGTCAAATACTATCAACCAAATTGGCGAAATCTTACAACTATTCGGCGGAAAAATCCATAGCATAGTGATATCAGATTAGTGTCCTGTTTTGTGCTTTATCTAAGCTTATATAAATAACCGACAATTATCGTTAACATTTCAAGTTTTTCTCTCTTCTTTTAGACAAACTTTTTAAGGTAAATTAGTTACTTATTATGGTACAGAGTATACTCTGTCAACCAATTCCGCCATTCAAAAAACGTTGCCAAATGCTGTCATCGTAAGTGTGAACTATTGGCTGTATATTGCAGCATTTGACGAATTGGTTAACAGTATAATACGCAAGTACCCTTATTATTTTGTCGATAAAATAAATACCAAAAGATAAAATCCTTTTTCAATGTTATAATATTCAAAAAAATTATGAATGTGTTTCACAAAAAACTTTTAATTAAACTGAAATATAAATTTTTATTCTGCTTTAAAGAACCTTTTAATAATATTAAAATTAGTGTATAAACAATATTCACACACACACAAGTTTTGTATCTATAATTAAAATTATTTTTGAAATGAATAAATTAGCATTAATGGGTTATAATAAATTTTATAAATATATACTCAACATTTTGCAGATATTAATCAAATTTTCCTTTCTGATTATAAATAAATGTTTATTAGTTTGTTGTCTATAAAAGAAAAACCACAAATTTTCTTAAAGAATTTTTTTAGGATATTTCTAATAAATGCTAATTTTTGGCTTAAAAAAATAATATAGTTGTAATATTTGTATATTGTAAAAAATACAATTAGATTCTTTAATGTTAAGTTGCTAACAAGCTAATTTTGCTTCTTTTAGATAAATACTTTGAATATAATTTAGATTGGGAATAACTGTGTGTATTGTTAAAAATATTCCAACAGGAATAATTCTTTGCAAGAACTACAATGCAAAGTTCCTAGTGCTATCAAAGGAAGGGGGGGGGGGGAATGAATACATTCTCTATGCAATAACTTTTCTTAAAAATGTGTATGTCACTATGCCCCAATGAAAGTTTATAAATGTATTTTCTATATTTGTGAATGTAATAATATATATATTTTCTACAAAAAGAAAAATGGATGAGTACATCTAGTCAAAAAGATGCAAAAGGCTCCCCAGCCTTGTACTCTTTGTACATAAAATTTTTTCTACAATTCTCTGTAAGCACACATCTACTTAATTGTGACTGTTTCTAGCATTTTAGACCTATGTAATTAGTGTATGAGCGTGAGTGTATGTGATTATATGAGATATATGAAGAATACAGAGGAGTGGTGGAAATTCATTTAATTTTTAAAGTTATTTATTAAAAATTACTTTTCAAGATCCATAATCAATCTATTTTGCTATAAAAAATGTTATTTTTTAAGAAAATTAAACAAAATATTTAATTTAAAAATAATTTATGTTAAAAATTTTGTTGCAAGTTTGCTAATCTTTTCCCCTGTAAAACATTTTTTTTAGTGTATATATAATCCCATGTTTCATAATTAATATAAATCTTCACTACTCCTACTAACTTAAGTGAAAATGTGTGTTAATGGTATTCTAGTCAAATATATTTTTAGAATACAAAAAAGTAATATATTTAATTTGTACAAAAATGTTTGTTAAATGTATAAAATATCACACATTCAGCACTAGTATTTTATAATTTAATGCATTACACAAGTAGTGACTGTACTCTAACTGCTTTAATGTTAACTAAATGATTTAAATTGTACATTAATATGCAATCAATATGGAGTCAGTATTCTATACATAAATTTTCAATCCTGAAAGTCAAACGAATCTGACAGATTTTGATTGTTATGATTGAATTGAATTCAATTAGTTGCTGTGCTTCAACAGGCGAAATATGCATGTTAAGCCCATTTCAGATATTTTAAACAATATTATTACAATGTTTGATTTGAATTAAAATATGTGAAATGACTGAATATTTTCAATATTAGTATGCTACAATGCAAAAATATAAATAACTATGCACATTTTCTAAATAAAATTTTTATAATAAGATTGAAAAATCTTTTTACATATTGCTTATTAATTGCTAGATGTATGCAAAATGTTATATGTTCAGTAAAAATAGTGATAATAAAGATAATTTATGAAGCTTAAATTTTATTAATGTATAAAAAAAACTACATTATACTCAAAACTTTTTTTTAAAAAACAGGGGTTTTTTGTATATTTTTTTCAAATTACTTCCAAAGAATACAGTAAGAAATCATATTCAGATATATATACTCTAATTATCTAAAATTTAAAAATCTATAAAAATCTGTATAAATAAATAATTTTATCAGATAAAATTTTTATAGTTATGGAAAAACTATACAGTTTATCTTCATAATCTAATGCCATACATATATACATATCAAACAATTTTAATTTATTCCCCTGTAAAATAAATTATGTGGTTAGGATTCAATCAAAATTAAACCACCATTGATAGGGGGGGGGGAATTAATATGTTTAATAGGAATCAAAACAATTTTCTGTACCAAACTGCTTAAAAAAAGTTTCCAGGTTTATCTTAATCAATTGGCCTGATAAAATTTGATGATTAACTAACTTATCCTGAAGAGTTCATTTTTATCCACACAAAAAATGCTATAGAATTTCTTTGAAATATATTTAAATTATTAAATAAAATGCAGCAGATATCAGCAATAAATACTACTGGACTTTTCCAAAAATTACAATTTAGACAAAATTAAAACATTTCGAATAGTTCAGAATTAAATTTGTTTGTAATATGTTGCTGTTATTGCTGCTGATACCACCAGTCAGATGGAGGCACAAGAAATTCATAGTGACAAAGGGCTAGTTGTAGGCCTCCCATTATCCGTAGCTTTGAACACCATACAGGTGACAGTACAATTTGGCTCGGTTCCCATTATACATTTACAGATATACATGCCTTCTCCGGGATTCGAACTCAGGCTCAACAGCACAGCAATCAGCCTCACTAACCACTATACTGGATAGGCAGCATTATTTAAAACATAGTATGAGCATAGATAAATTTTTACCTCTAGTCTTCAAATGGAAATTTAGTCACTTTCAAGCTACATCAGTTTTTGAGTCCATCAAGTTCAAGGTAGGGAACTTGAGTTGGCATTTTGCATCACACAATTCCACAAGATTTATTAGTCATTACTTTAATAAAACAACTGAATATACAATCACTTGTAAGCAAAACTATAATTTTATCCCCCTTTTACTTTACAATTCTTCTCTCTCACTTATTTAACTACATAAGGGATACAAGTCTATAACACAGCTGTTACAACCACATCATTTATCTCCTAAACTTGCAATTTTCTGACAATTAAGGTTAATGCAACATGACATGCAAGATATAACAGTACAAAAGGATCATTTTTTTCTTTAAAAAAAATTAGATTTAAAATAAGAATTTGACAACTTTTAAAAATAGAACTGTAAAAATCGTATTCATTTCCCAATATTCTTGAAACTTTAAAAAAATTTCTTGAGCTACAATTGCTAATTGACAGAAGATATTTTTTAGACTGTGAGGAACATGCACAAGGAAAGGAAGTATTAGGGTATCCTTTAGTACACTAATAAAAATATTTATGGATAATTTTGAACACAAAAAAACTGTAGAGGTATCATATTAATTAAAGTGACACATGATTCCATGTTATTTGATATAGAACACTAAACTGAGTTAGGTAGAAAATTAGGCACCCATTCCTGTTTTCTGTTCCAAAGTAAATGATTTCAATTAAGATATCCAACTACTTGCAACAACTTAAAAAAATATATATAGGGATTTTTTTGTTGCGGTTTTTAGATTTGTGTAGTACATTTTAAGAAAAATATGCTAAAATTAAGAAGAGAAAACGAAATTATTACTAAAATGGGAAAAATTGGTAAAAATTTACAATAAATAACATAAACGGGGCCCATTCTGCAACAAAAGTTTATGAACAAACTTTCAATTCTGATGTGTTGCTATGTTATTCATTTTTGAAATAACCTTCAGGATAAGAGTATTTTAATTTTTACAAAAAATAGAGCACTTTGTCTAAGTTATTATATGAAATTGCTTAAAAAAACAGTAATTATATTCACATAAGGCACTGCAAATTTTGTAATAAAACAGTGATTGATAAATCATTTTGAGTAAAAGGCGTTTTAAAATATGCCATCTTGCTTAAAGTAATGGCATCTGCTCTTACTAAAACACATTAGTTTTTGTTCTAAAGAATGAAAGATAGTAAACTTGGTATTTTTCTAAAGCTAATAAGATGGCATATAAAAAAATCATAAAAAAACAGTTATAAATTTTTGGGGAAATTAACAGTTTTAGGGTAGTTGGGTACCTTAAGAAAGGACTATGGACACAATTCTGCCATATTAAAATAGGAAAAAAATTACTTTTAAAAACGTTTTATGTGTGAGGGCATGGGCCCCTTACTCTGATCTGACTAAAGAGAAGCCTAGAAAAATTTCACATAAATTAGTCCCCTTACTTAACAGATTAGTGGAAACAAGGCTGTAAACCATGACTCAAATACACAGGTCAAGCTTGTGATCATAACTACTCAGATATCAATTGCAATAAAAATGTAAAAGATATAACACAATACAGAAAAGTTTTATAAATCAATTATTTTTCAATTCCTACTATTAATTCACACACTATATATTTACCTTGTTCAAATTTTCAATCATTAATAAAATACATTTTAAAGCACTCAATTGAGCTGAAATTTTATATATTTTTAATTATTTCGGAAGACAATACAGTAATTTAATTATAATTCATAATAAATTATAGTTTAAAAAAAAACTAAAAAACACGCTTTTATACTGAATTGAACTAAAAAGTAAAAAAATAATTCTTATTATAAGAATAAAATGATGGACGAGAAAATTAATGTCATTGCGGGTAAAAACGTGGGGTGTTCTATAAATATATCAATTGTAATAATTTCTAACTTCTATTCCGAAATGAGTTAGTGTAAAAATGTAGTACAAAGCACCCCACGCTTTTACCACAATGCCATTAATTTTCTTGCCCATCATTTTTTATTCTTACATTAAGAATTATTTTTTACTTTTTAGTTCGATTCAGTATAAAAGCATGTTTTTTACTTTTTTTAAAACTATAATTTATTTTTCCTTTACTTCGATCTACAATAAAGATATGTTTTTTAAAGTATCATTTTTGAATTTATCCTTGAGTTTGATATTTGGAACTGGAATCAGTCTTGCTCTTCAATGGATATTAATTAAAGGTTCTAAAGTGTATTTATTCTCTCCGCTTACGGGGCCTCGGAAGAGTCCCTGTATGGTTATATTAGATTCTGTCTTTATAGAACAGGTCAAACAAAAAAAGTGTGTTAAGAAGAAAAAGTTTGAATTAAAAAAATTTTAATGTACCATGTTTTTATAACGGACTAAAACGTATAAAATTCCTCCTTTTCCACATTTTCATGCATTGTCATCCACTTCTAAACTATGGTCCAAATTTCAAGTCTAGCTCTCATCAGAAAGTTACACAGTTTAAAATCAATTACAAATTCCACCCGGACACACATTAAAAAAAAACATGGTAATATTAAGTTTCAATCGTATTATCCCCTTTTAAATGTTTGCCATAATGTTAATTAGTATCATCACTTCCAAATGTATTGCTTTATGAAAAAAAATATTTAGCAGTTAGAACATAATTTTTCTCCACATGCACGAGCCTTTTTAGTACGTTTTTCCCGTAGCATAAAAAAAAGCGCTATTAGGACGCAAATTTCGTCTTCGTTCCATATTTTGTCATACCTTTTTCTCAGCCAATAATTAACCGATTGACCTCAGGTTTTCGGCATTTGATCGCATTTGTGCCCTAGATGAGCCGAATCATATTTAAATTTAATAATTAAAAAAAAATTAAATTTTTTTTAAAGTATAGTTCTCTACTTTCTGTTAGTAAAAAGTTCATTAGTTGCATTATTGTAAAATACAACATGTGAAAAACGCGCTAAAATTACTTGGCCATGCCAATGATTGATATCTTGTTTTTTAATTTTCAGTTTCAGAAAAATGTTTATATTATGGTAAGAAATTGCTAACACACACCCACCCTCCACTTTCTCACATAAAGAACATTTTTTTGTTTGTTTTATTTATTTTTACCACAAGTGTATTTTACACTTGCATATAATTAGCTTTAAACTAAAAACACTCGCTTTTAGGGAAACACTTTATTCCTTTAGTCTCTAAATCTGGAATTAGTCGCCAAATCTGAAAATGGTATATGGAATTAGACGCCAAATATGAAAATAATATGTGCAACCAGTCGCCAAATATGAAAATGGTACGTGCAACCAGTCGCCAAATATGAAAATGGTACGTGCAACAAGCCGCCAAATCCAGAAGTGGTAAATGGAATTGTCGCCAAATCTGATTATCGTTATTCCTGACCATCCTGATAAGGACAATAGAATGAAATTATTGTATTGTCATCGGCCCTTGACAAGTTGCAAAATTTCGAATCAATCCGACCTTTTAAACTGGGTAAAAATCGAGTTCCAAGATTTCGTTACATGCAAGTGAAACTTATAAAAGCATGTTAAAAATTAATTGATTAAAATTAACTATTCAAAGAATTACAAATACAGCCATGTTGGCGACTTGTGTCAAAACTAGAAAAGGTTTTTTTCTTACATTTTAAAGTGCTCATTTGCTGAAATTTTCTATACACTTTTGTTTTTGGTAACAATATGATAATTTAATTATAATTAATATACTGAAATGAATTTTGTAAAGAATTGCAGATACAGCCACTTTGGTTTCATTTTTAGCGACTTGGGTCAAAACTTTAAAAGATTCCCCCCCCCTCATATTTCAAAGCATTCAGTTGAACTGAAATTTTATATACACGATTGTTTTCGATGAAAATATGATACTTTACTGATAATTAATTACCACTTAATGTTGTGATTCTGTCATATGTATATGTATATTAATTGTAACTATTTAATAAAAAGTAACTAAACTTTTTGTTGTTGTTGATCTAAGTAGGAATTGACTTGAAATTTTTTTTTATATTATTTGTTTACTAATGCAAAACATTTCTGTATAAGCAATATGTTTACAACCAAAGTGAACTTCTGTAAAGAGTAAATCTTTATTACTTAGTTATAAAAAACTTAATTTAAAGCAATCTAGTTTGAATAACATTGAGAACATCTAAGGTAGCACTTTACTCTCCGCACTTCTGAATGTGTCAATACATGAAAAAATAATCTTCACTAATTTTCATTACTTTGCACAAAGTCTTTGGTGAAATCAAGATTCCTTCAAGATTGTTATATATCAAATTTTGAACAATTTGAGCATCTCTGGTCATTAAGCTTCAGAGTATATGCCCACAGTTAACTAAAAAAAATCCTCTTCTCCCAAAATACTCTTAAAAAAAAAAGACAAGAAAATATGGTCTCATAATTTTAATACTAAAAATTATTTACAATCAATTTACTTTTGATACAATGCTTCAGTCATAAAAAATTTTGCCAAGTTTTGAGTAGAAAACTGAGAAATTTGTTTACAATAACTATCAATCTGGCCTGAAACTAATAAAGCATCTAATCGAGAAGGAGGAGGAATGGGCTTGAAAAGTTTATTTATATCATCATCTGGCAATGGTGTTTCTCCCTTGGCTGCACGAGCATTGTTTTCAGCAGCCTAAAATAAATGAAAATTTCTCAAAAAGAATTTATAACTAAATACATTTAACTTTCAAATAATGATTAAGTCAGCTTCAAAAGGAAAAATTGATGAAATTCTGAATAAATCAATAAAAAAAATGAATAGTTCAAGAGGAATTTAAGCAAGTAATTTTGCATCATAGAATGCAATAGTAACAGATTAATAGAAATATATTTCAAAAATTTAAAAGCAAATAATAAACTTGACTTTCATTAATTAATATATTCCAAAACTTGAACACAACTACACAATCTTAACTTCATATTAAATAGAATTGAATGAATTTCATTGGGGAAGTGAAAACAAACAAATGAGGAAACATGTCATGAAGAAAAAAAGATTGTAAAGGAACTCAAAACAAATAAAGACATGATACCAGAATGGGGGGGGGGGATATTTACATATCTTTATAAAATATTATTTCAGTAATCAATATTAAAAAAATATAGGATTTCCAGTATTTTCACAATTTAAGTAATTAAAAGAATTAAGCCCTTGAAGCCATATTTAAGAAAGCCCTGGTCATCATATATAATTCAAAATATTATTGTAAAGGTTTGATTGATCAATTTAATTGATTAATATTGCACTAAAGGTATCAGCAACAGATATAACATCCACCTCATTTGTTTGTAATATGAAACTAAATCCTTAAAATTATAATGAAGGGAGTTACCCCCAAATCCATTTAAAGTTAGACGAACCACCATTGTATAAATTATACAAGTGTTCATACTCATTGTAATTTATGCATATTATGAAGTTCTATTTGGCAGCCATATGGATGCTTCAGGAAATTACTGGAGAAATCTAATATTACGATCTACGATGCAAGTAAATTTTTCCAAAAGAGTGCTAGAAGGTGCGGGCAGGCAAATCCTTGGCACTCCTCTTCAATTAAACCTTTTACGATCCATTTCTACTAAGTATACCTCATGTATAAATAAATTTATTACAGCATCATGAAAAACTGTTTATTTTTTGAGGGAGATATGCATACATAGTAGGACCTCCCTTTTACGAACGCCTATTTTGGAAATGTTTTTCTGGAACCAAGAATATAGAGCAGGGATCAGCAACCTTGTAGTTGCAACGTGCCAAACCAATCTACCAATATGATTCATGGAGCCACACTATAGGAAATATTTGAAATAAATCAACTACCACATCAATGCATGTAGATTTAGGGAATAAAAGTCTAAAATATGGATTTAGAGTTTTATTGTGTATTAATTATGCATTATTTGAATATATTTATTAACATAAAAATAAGCAACATAAAATATTACTCAAAACTTTCAACATAAACAAAAAATTTAAATTGTATATATATATATATATATTGTATTGGGTATCTTTAAAAAAATATTTATATTAAAAATAACACAAAACTATTTCTACTACATGGTTAAACTAAAAATTGAAATTTTACTGTGAAACTTACTGCAAAGCTCTGCTTAAAGTTACAATACCAGGGGTGACTTTCAATTTGACACAAGATTCCGAGTGCTTAGTTTTTAAGCAAATAATTATAAACTCAAAATATATTTCAAATGAGAAAAAATTTGCTCATGTATATATAGTAGACATATATATATATATTCACATATTGAGTCCCATTTAAAAAGAGGATGTTATTTTTTCCCATAAATTATACATACTACATGCAAGATTCACATCAGAATAATTTTAAGACAAAGAATTGAAAATAAGAAATAGCCTTTAACAAAAATGTGTAAGGCATAAAGAGGAGAAACTGAGCTATTAAACTTTATCTAGTCACTTTGTACAGCGGCATAAGTGCCATTGAGAATTGCTCAGTGTGCCATAGATTACCGATCCCTGATCTAGAGTATATTGAAAGATGAATCTCTAATAAATTTTAATCCTAATGAACTTTTTTCAGGACTTAGCTACTTAGTTAAATAGTGTTTAGGACAGAAAACATAGTCTTACTGGGCAAATAAAGTTCAATATTCCTTGTAAATTGAAATTGCTTAAATTAACATTCTATTTGTGGCAATTCTTGATAACTCCAGAAAGAAAAAAATTATAATTATAGAACATATATAACAGATTCCTTCTTTTTGAAGTACTTCACAGAAAGTTGGTGAAAAAGTGTCACAATATAAATTAGTAAACTTAAATTCGCATTTATAGAAGTTTGCTGATGATCAAATACTTAACAAACTTCACACATAAAATAAAACAAACACTTACTCGTTTTTGAAGATATTGATTCTTGGCCTGCTGTTGTTTAATGACCTGTCTTTGATGATTAGTCAATTTGTTTGTTTCTTGGCTAACTGAATCAACACACTCCATCATAGCCTGGAGACTCTTCTCTAACACAGAACTGCAAAACAGAAAGAAAACATTAAATCATCACCTTTAAGAAGAGAAACAAAATATTACAATCAGTGGTGCACACAAGGGGGAGGATCCCAGGTCCGGATCCCCCCCAAAGCCCTGGATTTCTCTCTCGATTATAATCCTATATATATAGTACGTAAAATTTAATTAAGTATTTGTAATAAAAATTAATTTGTAATTGTTTTTTGTTCTTGAAAATTGACAAAATCCAAAGAATATGTTGGGTGGCGTATTGAAGCATGATACTAGAATAGTGGACTTTTGACCCTGGTACCTCCCCCCTTTTGAAAAATTTCTGTGTGCGCTACTGCTTAAGACGTATGTTCTAGAATATTAAATACAAATTTTAAATAAATAATTAAAATAAAATGATTCTTAAATTTAAGAAGGTTTAAAATTTTTAAAGAGGTGGGGGAGGAATCTCAATAAAAAATAAATAAAAAGTAAAGTGATCATGCTATCAACATAAATAAAAATATAAATTGTTTTTCATGATTTTAAAAATGTAAAAATCAAATAATTTTAATTTGGTATTCTATGTATTATTATAGAAATTTGAAGCAAGATCATAAATTTTATTATAATAAAAAAAAAACACTTAAAAACTGTTACATGTACTACAACTGAAAAAAATAAAAGTGATATACAATTCACAAATTCTTGCAACTTTAGATTTCAATACAAACTTAATTATGCTGTTTCTTTTACAACCAAGAAAAATTATAAATTTGAGTCACTAATTCAACAAAAAATATGAATTGTTAAGTAAAGTATATTCTTACGCTGTTCCCATATCTAAAAACTGGTTGCTTTCTTGATCGGGCGGCATCCAATCAGCTATTTCGCACATAAGGAGATTTACAAGGTGAGAGTTTCTGATAATAACAGTGATTTCTTCAAACATCTTGGAATATGATACATGAAGATTTTTCAACCTGAATAAGCAAGATATTCAATACTTGAAACAAATAAGGCAAAAATAAACAATATGAAATTTAAACACTGATAACAAAAAATTTTTTTTTGGTAAAAGAAACATCTTATTTTCATCAATATAATAAAACAGCAAATAAATGTGTTTAAAAAAAATCACAATATGTTGCATTATTACATTAATATTTTAAAAATTCAGTAATAGTTCTGAAGATATTTCTTCAAAAACTATATATAAGGTAATTCGGGGGAGTGAGTGATTTTGGGGTTTATTGGCGCAAGAGCCGATTTCGGCTATACTGCGCCAAACATTTGTTTTAATATCTGTGATCTAGACAGGAAGAGAAAGAAAGAATGAATTGAATGACAAGAAAGAGGGTCGAAAATAGAGAAGGATCACTAGGGTACCCCGGGTTCGTGAAACCCGTGTTTACCAAAGACAGTAAACCCCGTGGGAAAAGGAAAAGATCACTAGGGCACCTCGGGATTGTGACACCCGTACTCACCTAAAGAAGGTGAGCCCCCTGAGGGGGTAATTCGGGGGAATATGCCAGTTTGTTAATACTACTTTTATGTTTTGATGGACAGCAATACTGGGCCACTTGTGTGAACAGTCTGGTCTACTATTAAGTATGGCTTCTGAATTTATCTGAATTGATCGTCTTTAATCAGTATTAATTTTGGATTTCATGTGTATTTAAAGTGGTGAGTACAACTTTTATAATATTCCATTCCTCATATTTAAAGTTTATAAACATACTTGTTATTTTAAATAACATATTAGCAATATAAATGAGTTACGCATTATGTAACACGTATGATGCATGCAGAGACAGCCGTAACACTGCAGTAAATAAGTAAATAAGCATGTAGAGCATTTTCCCAATACTTGGGAAAAGATGCTACATCATTCAGAAATAAATTAAATAAACTTCAAAATTTGTTTTTTAAAATTTTTTTTGTAACACTGCATACTATTGTATAAAATATAAATGCAATTAATAATAATTAAAATTAATAATATTTAAATGCAATTAATGATAAATGGTGTATCACCATCGGTTGCTTCTACCAGCACAGAACATGGGAGCATAGCCCTATTCCTCAGGTCAGAAAACACAAACCAACCGGGCACAAGAAAACTAACATCAGAAGTCTTAACTGAATCAGAGGAGAGCAACTATGTAGGAAAAGGCCCAAAGAAAACTAGAAAAGACAGGTAAGGTCAAAACAAATAACAAGAAAATCTTCAAAGAAACAGAAGAGACATGTCAATTTGTCATTTTCAAGCAAAGAAATTCTTCTAGATACTAGTGGTGACAGTTTTGATGAGGATAATGACAATTTTTGTGCTGGGTATAAAGGGTACTTTTATGCCAAAAAAGGTCCCAAGTGTGACTGGATTCAGTGCATCGAATGCAACAAATGGTTGTACGAAGATTGCAATGATAATCATTTGCACTGAGTGAGAAGTTGTGTGTAGGCTATCAATTAAACCTGTACTGTAATTATTTTTAGCAAGCTAATTATGAAAGATTTTTTTTCTCTATAGTTATTGTTACTTCATATTTAATTTTGTAATATTTGCCTTATTTTTTTACTTACTGTGGTGTTGCATCTTATTCCATGACTGGTGGTGTCATGATTAATAAATTTCTTTAACATTAAATTTCTTATTTTTATATTAAGAAGAGAATTAACTTGTATACATAACAAATTAAACATTGAAAAATAAAGTTATTTTTTTTTCATGGTCTTGTCATTTCAATTTTCAACATACTAATCGAAAAATTCTTAAATGTGGCAACTTCCCCCAATTTACCTTATATATATAATTTTCATCAACTGATTCTTGCATTAATAAAAACGGCAGAATTTAATAAATTGTATAAACAGCATTTTCTTATTAGTTTAGTACAAATACAAATTTCTCTTTGATGTTAAAATAATAATAACAAAAGATCTTTGAAATAAAAATTAGAAATCAGCATCAATTTATTTTTCTATGAAAAATTTATACATGATATATAAAATAAAATGAACTTACATATCAAGGGTAAATTCACCCTCTTTGTAAAGTTTCATGGCTGTATTCGACAAACGATAGGCTCTCAGGGATAAGAAGCCACGTGTAGTTCTCATGGGGTCTAAAAAAAAAGTTTATTTTGTATTCAAAGGCTGAATGCAACATGAGACAGTATATTTAAGTACACCTCACTTTGCCATTTCTCCAAAATAAACATTTTATTAATAAAGCTTATTTAAGGCATATCTTGAAGGGAAAAAAATTTCAACCATATTACTACATTTAAGTAAAATGTTGACAAAATAAGTTTCTTACAAAAATAAATAACACATCAAACAATTAAACAGAATGAAGAAATGTATTTACTTAAACAAAGTTTTTTAAATGAAAAAAGAAAATTACAGGTAAATTCTGCTAATGAGGACCATGAAATATGAAACTAAGCATGAAAGAAAAAACAATAGCTTTTAACACGTCGTTAGAAGTTTAAAACAAAGAATTAAACTGAATATATCAGTTTTTACTCACTGAAAGCTTAAAATGCAAACAAGTCATATTCTTTGTATGTGTGAGCTTTTATTAGCAGTATACAAACATCTACATATTTTTAAGACATACATGTTTTTCATTTAAGTCTATGTAATTTTTACTTTCTGAAAATTAAGGCGTATATACTACCAAATCAAAAATAACACCATAATTCTAACATAAGACAATGAAATATTTCTTGATAGATCTAAAAAGGGGGAGGAATTTAATTATGACATTTTTATACATACAATATAAAAATTTCTAGAACAAAAGTCAGAAAAATTACCATAGATCAGCACAACAGATTCCTCAATGGAGCTTTGATAATTAAATTGAGACTCAAGCAGCGGTTTGTTGTAAAAACTGCCAAAGTGAGTACTTTGATACCAGCCAACATGAAGATGATCAACGTTAACATGGCGAAGATGCCTCATCATTTCCATTTGATATTCCACTAAAAAGGAAATATAATTAAAAGTTGTGTGAAGCATAACATTGATTCATAATGACTCAACAATTGATAGCACGCACATTATAACAGTAATGTATGTCCTCATCTGAGTTAAAATTTTAATATTAACAGAAAAATAATTTAGGAAATCTGAACAAAAGAATTGTAAAAATGCATACAGACAGTTATTATAACATCTAAAATAAAATGCAGATTAGTTAGTATTTAAGTGGATGAATGATGTGCCTAAATCAAGGCCATCAACATCCTCTGAATGTATTGACTTTATTTTGAACCTATAAGTAGTAAAAGATCTCAATTTTGAAGCATGCTTGAGGGATGATGACATTGGAATTGATACCCCACTCTTAAATTTTCACACCAATAAGAAAATTTTGAGCCCTGATGGATTTAATGAACATCAGCCTTTATACACAAATATTGGTGCACGGCTAGACAGAAGTAATACTAGTTATTAGTTCACAATTATAGATACAAAATCAATTTTCAACAAATATTGCAACTTATTTTTATTACACACACATATTGCGGTTATTTTTAAATTTAAAATAGCCTTATTTCTTTTGGTATCTAAACTTACTAATTTCTAAATAAAAGAATTGTATAATCTATTTTACAAAAATAACAATTCACAGTATTTTTCAAATAACTTTTTTCTCTATATTGTACTCCATTAAATTATGAATGTATATGTTTGAGCCAATAGATTATGAAATTTATTATGTATTTTTACTTACTGTTACAAGAATTTATGATGAACACCAACATATTAGTTCATGATTTAATTATAAATATAGCTAAAAGAAAAATCTGTTTTTTTCCTAACTCATTTAATTTCTTATGTTGGATTGTTAACTTTTCAAAGATGACTTACATTTATTCTTTTGAAAATTATTAAATATATACAATTATCTAAGTATCATTCATACTCTCATCAAAATCCTCTTCATCTGTATGTCTTGGGTATGGAAAACAATTAGTGATTTCCAAACGATTGTCCACACCAAGACCCAACAATACACCTTGGGCAACATCTGTGACTCCAGCCCCTTCTTCATGGCAATGCTTAATTATTTTTAACACAACCTGAAAAAGAAACAAAATTTTGTAATATATTTCAAAAAATGATTTCATAAAATTCAATTACAAATTTTTTAAAAAAAGTATATAAGTTAAAGATTATTTTGTCTTTTTTTACTTAAAAAAAAGGGGGAGGGAGGCACTTTTTCAATGATTATTGGATTAGAAACAAAATTTGAGCCAATAATGAAATGTGTTCAAATAATTCTACAAGTAATATTATACACCAGAGATGCACAACCTTTTTAGGATGAGGGGCCAAAAAATTTAATAGGATCATATCGAGGGCAAAAGTATTACGCGATGGCAAATATGTTATAAACGTGAAAACACTGTTTTATGATAATACGCATTTATCACAATTATTATTTTACTCATGTACACATTATACAGTTGATAAATGGATAAAACACAAACACTTTCGGAAAGATTAAAATATTTCAGTTCAAAAAAAAATCCCGCTAAAAAGGTGGCAAACTTGAAATTATATAACAAAAGAAAAGTTTTGCTAATTATACAGAGAACACAATTTATATTTTGAAAAAAAAAATAGTACTTAAAATTTGTAACATTTACTGAGATGGCTGGAACTGAATATTTGAAGTTATTGATTTTACGTTGGGCTTAATACTTGTTGTGGCAATATGGAGACTAGAAGAAAGGTTCTCATCTGCTATTCTATTTCTTATTTTTGATTTGTTTAAACTCATTAGTGAGAAAGTTTGCTCACAAATGTAAGTGCTGGCAAAAAAAGTAGCACATGCAGCAGCATTTTGCTTTTAAGTACGAAAAATCCTCGGGTAAGTTTTTATAAAATTCTAATATTGATTTTTCTATGAATTGATTTTTGATAACATCAGAATTCTGTAAATCAGTTAAGGCTAACTGCAAACTCTAATTCACTAGATTTATATCAACAGAAAATGGAGAAGAAAAAACATCAATTTTTGTTTGGCACTTTTTAAATCTAAAAACTGATCAGCAAATGCATTGCGCAAGATTTGAATTTGTTCCTCATACTGCATTTTCATGTGTGGAAATGTTTCATGCATTTTTTGGTAGTAGGGAAAGTGTGTAAAATTTTTAGTTTTCAGCTGGTTTTGAAATAAACATAATTTTTGTTTAAATGCCTTTACGTTATTTATCAATTGAAAAATGAATTGATTCTTTCCTTGTGGCTTTGTGTTTAAGTCTTTCAAATGGCCTGTTATGTCTGCGAGAAAAGGTGAAATCACACTGGAAACTTACTTCTTTTAACCTTTTAGTGTTTCTACCACAGAAATGTAACAATTTCATCAAATAGTTCCATAAAATGCTTAAGGGCAACTCCTCAGCTGAGCCATCTAACTTCTGTGCAATAAAGAATATCAGAAGGCATATCATCAAAATATTTTAAAAATTCTGTAAATTGACTATGTTTGAGGGCATTACTACGAATCAAGTTAATTGCTTCAGATACACACTGCATTAAGGTTGGAAATCCTAATTCTTTACCACATAAATTCTTATGATGAATAGTGCAATGAACCTGCAACAGTTCTACACCACAATGGGCAGGCGTTCTTTTAGCAGCGAAATCATTCTGGGTGGATCCTAGCAGGGCACACTTCTTGGCGACAAATTTTTTTGGCAACAAAAATTTGGCGATAAAGTTTACAATATGATAACCATGCCAAATTTAAGGAATAGTAACCCTATTCAGACCAGATTTTTGGATAGTGTTCATTTTTTTCTGATCGTCAACTTGAAGACGTGTTAGATTTTTCTAGAAAGCTGAAATATAAGGAATGAGTGGATTTTTTCTTTTTTTTTTTAATGAAACAACTGCTGAAAGAATATTTGTTAGAGAGAAAGGAAGATGTGTTGATAAATTCAATTTGGACGATTTTTTTTCTCACTATTGCATCTTAGAAGCAAAGGTTTTTTTTGT
Source organism: Trichonephila clavata (assembly GCA_019973975.1). NCBI lineage: Eukaryota > Metazoa > Arthropoda > Arachnida > Araneae > Nephilidae > Trichonephila > Trichonephila clavata. Next base: position 121,301 of record BMAO01020889.1, on the reverse strand, counting down.
TTTCTTCTTGAAGCCATTATGGATACCACGTTTTACGTTTTTGAAGCGCGAAGAATGGACATTTTTCTTTTGAATGAAAAAGGTAAGAAAGAAATGCTTGCTTTGAGAATGAGTGAACGATTGAAAATATTTCGGTAGGTATGGATGTCCGAAATATGAAAATAATTTGTTTTTGAGAGAAATGGAGATCGTTAGTTCATCAGCCTAAGGCATTCATATTGGATTTCTTTTCCCACTGTAGCGATTCAGAAGTGACACTTTTTCAGTTTTTCTTGTTGAAGCTGTTTTAGAAACCACGGTTTTTTTCGTAGAAACACGACAGATGGATGTTTTTTCTGAATAAAAGGTAAGAAAGTAATGATTGTTTTTTGTGTGAATGAAGGATTGATAGAATCTTGTAATGGATGCTCAAAATTTGCATTTAGTTTCTTATTTTTGATTTTATGTTTCCTTTGTTGACAGTTTTGGAAACCACGTTTTTTCGTCTCTTGACGCCATTTTGAAAAACGCGGTTTTTACTTGTCGCCAAATACAGCAGTGTGCTGTGCTAGGATTTTACCAGGAAGCTGAATCGCACAAATGTATCAAACTGTTCACTTCCAGTTGTTTGCCCATTCATGGGAAACATTTCAAGAAGTTCTTCCATAACACAAAATTTTTTATCAATTCCATAAACAAACACAAACAATTGGCTAACTGGTGTTTGATCTGGATATTCATCAAAAGCTAAAGAAAAATTTTCAAAGTTTGAAGCGGCTGATTTTCAATGTCCAAATTCAGCTGTCGAATTCTTCTTTAAATAGTCATTCTATTCAAGCTTGTTTCATAATCTGCTTTACGTTATACTTTTTTGCCACAGCAATCTTGCAACTACATAATTAAGCATGTGAAAGTATCATTGTAATAGATAAAACAGTATTTATTTGTTAATGCATCTTGAAATTTCCAATTTTGAAAATCCCCTTTTTTCTCTCTCATTATCTAAAATATTTTATATGGCTTACAAAATAAATGATACTAGTCTAAAAATGCGAAATCAAAAATAATATCAGATCCGTTCTGTGACAGCAATTTCAACATTCCCGATCTACTAGCAAAACCATGGGGTTGCTTAAAAAAAATGATCGTTGCAACTAAGTAGATGTTAAAGTTATTATTGGTAATGCTCACTCTGAAGAAAAATGTGGGTTCGATAGGTACTTTTGATTGGCTCAGCATAATTTCGAATTGAGATTGTTCCGGCACGCACATGAATATGCAGTTGTTCGACTTTCTCTGCATCCAGATCATGCGATGGGAGAAATAATGGCTTCCGATGATCACATCCGCGAGCTTCTCCTATACGAAAACTCGTACTTGCAGATATCCATGAAGGAAACATATTGAAAAGCTGCATATTAAATTTAAAAAAACTTAATGAACAACTGTAAAACAGTTATTTGCTGAAATACTGTTTTCGCATACGATTTTTCCCTGTTTAATTAACAAAGGTCAATTCCATTTCAGATTACTCTTCTTTTATAATAGACATTCGCGGGCCAACTTAACTTCTCTGCTATACACCCCTATAAATATTTTTCACAAGCTTTCAAACTATTTGTTACAATTCTGTACATGTTTATATTTTATGAATAGAACACAAAAAAGATCAAAAACTTTCTCCAACACAAGATACACTTTGTAAACTCATTATTCAACTCTTAAAATTTATACAATTTTTATTTAGTTACAGAAGAAATATATTACACAATTATATTATTGAATTTACACAATATATATTTAGTTACTTTCTGCCTAAGGGTCTTTTCCTTTCTCTCTTGAAAAACTAAATACTTTTGAAGGAAGGTTATTTTAAATACCAAATTGGTACTGAAGTACCAAGTGGTCTTTCTATTCTTGTGAGAACGTTGAAAAATACCCTGAAACGATTTCTTTCGCAAACAGAAAGTGATTTGGACAACACGAGAAAAGCAACTTTACATAAAAACATGGTACAGCACACGATTTCATTTGAAATAAATAGCTTAATTCACCAAAAACTTTGATTGAAATAATGGGTTTTGAAATCAAATGCTAATCCATACCCTCAGACTGTGAGAAGAAGACTGCTGAAAATTGGATTACGAAGCTTCAAAACTCACTCCAAATCATTACTGACTGCTTGGCGAAGGCAAGGGATCATTAATAATGGATTGTTAAACACTTAGAAAAGGTAATATTTGGTGATAAAAGTCACTTTTATCTTTCATGTAATACGGCACACTCCTAAAGAATTCAGCCTACAGTGTCTGAAGCCCCCAATAAAGCACCCGACGAAAATAATGCAAAAAAGGCTGCACATCTTATTGTGTTGTTGGCAGACTTCACATCGTGAAAAGAACAGAGAATACTACAAAATAAATTGCTACCAACCGCAGAAGATCTTTTTGGAGATCAGTCATGGATTTTTTTAGAATAATATGGCTCTGACACCATGCCAAAGTAGTCCCTAAATTGTCAAAAACGATACAGTGAACAGAATAAGTTGACCAGGACAGCCTCTAGGTCTTAATTCTGTTAAGAACCTATGGTATATAAATTGGTGAAATTGTCGAATCAGCCACTGGTCCGCCAAATTTTGAAAAATCGCTAATTTGGTGCTTTTTTGCATGTTGTGTTTTGGAGTAGCAACCCTACCACACCATGATCCGACTTATCCCTCACTGATACAAAAATCAAAAGGGTTACCAAATTTGGCGGGATAAGTGGCCGATCTGACAATTCAACCAAAATTAGTTATGAAACTTTGAAGTAAAAACCTTCAAACAAATTTGAAATTTATTGAAGCCCAAATATTTTCAGTACTTATGTATTATCGCAACCGTATTGGAGCCAAAAAAATTTGACGAAATAAGTGGGTCGTGCTAGGATCCAACATGCTTTTGTAAATTGTGCTATTCTGTATATGCTACACATTCATGTATTCAGACAGCTGTACTACAAAAATGTTAGTTGTATTAAATAACTAACAGATTCGAAATCAGCATAAAACTTGCAAGAGAATCAATGAAAATAGTATAGATTCGAATCGGAAATTTAGGCAAAAAGAAATTAGTGTTTGGGGCTTTTTGCCACACAGACACATCACTGGATATAAAGACTTATTGTGTAATTTATCAAAATATTTTGATAGACTCAGTGTAACTGACAACGTCATGTAGACTCTTCAAATGATTGAGATTATCAGTAAAACTGAAAGAGAAATAGGTCCATATTTTTTGACAGGGGAAAAAAAAGTTGGTCATGTTTACCATAGCGAAAAAAGACCCGCAACGATATGTAATCCTAAAGTAAACGACGTTCTGAATAATATCAAGAGATAATACAGAAAGTTTCAACGGTTCATCATTGATTTTTAAAAGTAAATGTTTGAAATAAATTTTAATCAAGTAAAAATATTGGTAAACAAGTCATGAGAACTTACAAGCGAGTCGATTATATTTACATTATACAAAGAGATAATAAAATCCCATGGATTGAATACAATAACAATTCAAACGTTTACTATACAATAATAAAATGAAAATTACCAATCCATCAATCTGCACATAGTCAATAGGACTTTCAGAGTCCGGGTCATGCCTTGCATTTCGATTCGAAGCCATTTTTCCAACAAAGCACGATAATTTGCTAAGCAGAGTTGAGTGAAATAGTTGCTACAAAACTGTCAAGATGAAGAAGTCGTAGTTGTGTTTTTCATGCCGCTGAAGCGAAAAAAGGTTAAAAGCTAAACAGCTACTAAGGAAATAACTGATCTCAATATAGAAACAATAGCTAAATTCTACTGTTGAGGAGTAAGGTATAATGGATTAAATCTTATCTCTCTCTTAATTTCAAATCTTCAAGTATAATTAAAAAATTTCATGAGTTTTAAACAGGCGATTTATATGAATTTAATTTAAGCTTATGAATTTTTAAAGCAATCGCAAGTAATCTATGGTGCTGTTTTAACCCACATTTAAACTGTCTGAAATAATTAGGTAAAATTAATTTACGGTTGTAAGATATTGCAGAAGTTTAATGACAGTTTTCTTCCCGTAATATGTAAATGAAGGGTTAGGCATTCTCTTTGGAAGTTTAAATATTTCTTTGTAGTGTATAATGATGCCTATAACCTAGGATGGCCTTGTTTCAAAATTACGAATTTCATCGCCAGCAGCTCAAGTGTATATTCAGAATTCAACATTAGTAAAAAATCAGTTGAAGCAATTTTAGTCATAAGCATAAGAGTTTGTTATTGTATTATAGCGACTGGCCTCTCTTAACTATTCTTTTGTATTAAGGTCTTCTTAAAAGGAATTGAAGACATTTTAATAATCGAATTGCTCTTCCCCTGATATCTCACACTACATAAATGACTTATTTATGTTTATAAACCTAATTGAGACTCTTTTTTTTTATGACTTCAACATGTACTCACACATCGGGACCGAGCCTTACGAATGCAGAATCCTCAAGATTAGCTAAAGAGCATTGGAGTTCCATGTCAATTGTACTTTTTACGTTGTATTTTTTCAGATGATTTTCTTTTCTTTTGAAAACTAAGTGAGTATGAGAATAAAAAAAAGCCAAAATTAAATTGATAAATACTTTTGATAAAAACCTAACTCAGGAAAATATCGAAAGAACCCATCTGCAAGAGCCATCCAAAATGGCAATAGCAAGGAAGTACTCAAGGAGAAATTGCCCATAAAAAAACCACATACTTTAAATTTTACGAAAGAAAACTGAAAACCATATAAAAATAATGAAAATATTTTTTTTTTTGGAAGGAGAGGTAAAGAAAATTACATAATTAAAAATAAAAGACAGACTATTTTAAAAAATTACATTGCAAAATAACTCGTGCCGCCATCTACGTAATAATAAGAAACTCAAAAAGAAAGTATAATGGAATCGTATAGAAACGTATAAGAAATTGAAAAAATATAGAAAAATAATAAAATTTTATACCAGATCAAACATTTAGCTTGTTACGAAAGTATGCGCAAGGAAAATTATTACGACTGTCAAGTTTTAACTCGAAAATTCTGTAATATCATGTACATATCTTCACAAATACTCCGTTAAAATTGTGTTTAATGACAACACTTATTCTAAAATTCTTCAATACTTTGAAAGTTATTGATTTAAAGTAACTAAAGATACGCATATTATATTTACCTTATGTTAAGATAAATAATTTCAGAAAAAATCTAAATCTTTTTATTATAAATTTTTTCTCCATAATTCAAAATATAACAACAATTTAGAACTAATTAAACTGCATTCATATTTTCCACGCTTTTGACATTTTAAAAATAAAGCATCATCAAGAAATTTTATCGCATTAACCTAAATAAAATTTAATTGGTTAAAATTTATTATTATATTGTTATTTCTGAAATGGACATAAGAATTATTTATGAGAATAAAGAATGGATTCATTGCGCACGAATTACTAACACTTATCTGTACCAATTTAATAAAAAATTTCAGAATTACAGTCATATTGTTTTCTTCAAGCTCAAAGAAAAACTTAGTTATAATAATAGAGAAGTTATAATAATATTTGGATTTGTTGCATTAAAGATCTAACATATGGACATATTTGGCTTACCCCAAATTGATATTAAAGATTAATTTTTTTAAATCGAATTCCCTCCAAAATCAATAGTGTTTTTCTATGTTTACCCCAGAAGAGGTAAAAAAGAAAACTATTAAAATATTAAAATGCTTAGAGGATCTCAGACTAAAGATCCTCTTGTAAAAAAAATAAATATTCACTGTATAAATATACAGAATTTTATTTATTTCATTTCCCATGTACAATTAATTTCTATATTCTCTTTTACACGGGAATTTAGAATTGAATAAGTGTATAAATACATAAATATATAAAAATTTTCTCATAATTTTTTTTTTAAAAAAGGCAATTTATTTAAAGCTGAAAAAAATTTTATTAAAAGAAATAAATAAAATGAATACCCAGCTTTTTATAAAAACCTAAATATTTTAGCAAATGCTTTCATATTTCATACGTTTCATCTTCACAGATCATATTGCTTGTTAAGAGCGTCATAGATTACTTTCATTCATTAAGTTGTTTATAAAAATTATAAAACATCGAGACAAAAGAGAAGCTTATTTGAATTTCTATAATATAAGCATAGCATTCATATTCATTTTTTGAAAACAACTTTTAAGAAAAATTATTTTACCCGTTCTCACTAATAAATTCATGAACAATTAATTTTTCTGCTTTAAAATAAATTCAAATATGAATCAGTATTCAGTATTTTGTCAATTTTATGTTATAAGCATAAGACATACTCTAAATAAACAATTTTAGAAATTTAGTTATTTTTTATTTTATAGATGTCCCTACAACAATTCTCCATTCTCCATCCGTTCTCGTAAAAAAGGGAAATATTTCTAAAATTTTTAAATGATGCTTACAAAATTTTATGAATAAGTCCTGAATTAATGACTTTGTGTAAAATATAACGCATATTTTTAATTATTAGAAAAAAAGTTCGAAACTTGAATTATTTAATTTTTATTTCTGATAATATTGCGTTTAATAATGAATGTACTAGGTACATTTAATTATTACATTGATATTAACTGTATAAAATTGAATAAACCATCTATTATTTCTTGAAAATTGTCTTTTTTATGCTATCAAAAGGTTAATTCCGTTCAATTTTTTCTTCTTCCCACTCTTTTACTCTAGTAATTTTAGCAGGAGTCAGAACGCTTGATGACAAGCAGCTCCACACAGAAGTGGTGATTTAGAAATTGAACGCTAGATGGCAGCACAACCAAATACAACTTCAGTGACAGTGGTCTCTCTTAACTTTTTTTGATCTCGTATTCCTAATCAAAACAAAAAAATTTGATTTGATTTTGAAAAAAAAATTCTGGCGTGTTTTTTTTTAAAACTCAATTCGAACAATATTTTTTTTCAATTTTTTCTTTCAAGTCATAAAAATTTGGTGAAATTATGGAAAAAAAAAAGAGTTGATGTTTTTTTTTTTGAAGAATGGGATACCAGCTCATGTGTCTGTATAGTCAGTAGTCCAGAACTGTGAGGTCCGTCACCGATAGCCCTTATATTGCTTCGAAGGGTGACGTTGATTAACAATTTACACTACGTCGCCGCTTGATGAAGTTCAGAAGCTTTTTTGATTTCATTTAAATTTACGTCATACTGCAGAGTAGTGGCGGACACAGGAATTTTTCAAGGGGGGGGGGGGGTTCAGGGTCGAAAATCCACCATTCTCGTATCATGCTCCAATACGCCACCCAACATATTCTTTTGATTTTGTTGATTTTCGGCTGCCAAAAACAGTAAAAAATTAATTATTGAATAAATAATTAGTATTAAAAATAAAATTAATTATCAATAACAAATTCTTCATTAAATTTTACGTACTATATTCACAAGATTATAACCCATGGAAAAAAAAACACCGGCTATGAGGGAGGGGTTCGTATCCGGGGGCCCTCCCTTGTGGGCGCCACTGATGTACAGCAACACGAGAACTATTTGCTTGGGACCTCATGATTTTGAACCATGGTCAAGTGACTAAGACGACATCTGAGCTGCCTCCAACTCACCAAACCACCACACCACTCCAAAGAGAGGATTTTGAGCCTCGACAGATTGAACGTCCCTTAAACTCTCTACATGGCGGGTCTTCAGTGGTACAAGGTTTCGAACTTCGCTGGTCATGAGTTCATGACCATCATCACTCCTCTACCGCGACCGACATTATGGAGTAGTTGTATTTAATATGTAGATTTTTCTCATTACTCCATAGCACTTTGTTTCTTTTGGTGGAAGGAAACCCATGATCTATCCATTCTAACAACGTTACTCTTCTGATCGTATTGCATCCTAAGAAGGAATGGGTGAGAGACAACAATTTTCGTCTATTTTTTTTAAATAGCCACACAACTTGTTGATTCTACCTCCTTCCTTTTAATGTTTTGTTATTCTCAAGTAGAAGTGTGTGTTATTTTAGGTTTTACTCATTAGAAGATGTAGAATAATTTACAATTATTGCGCTTGCGGGTGGCGCTACGGTGACCCGTGATGTGCGTCTGCGCTAAAATGCTAATGTTTTGCATATTTCACCGCCGCCAATACATGATGTAAATTTCACTTGGTTTGCATGCTTCCTTCAGGGTGTTGCATTTTGTGTGGCCAGTGGTGTAATTTTAATCAACATCTTATTTTAAAGCCATAATGAGATTTTTTAAACAACAACAAGAACAAAAAATGATATTAATTTTTTTATTTAATTAAAATTATTAGAGACTTTTAATGAGATTAATTTAGTAGAATATTTGAAAAGGTAGGTTGATTTTGTTCTATCGGCATCGATGTCAAGGTGTTAATTGAATACCGTGAACTGATTCTGAACTGGGAAATTTTTTAAGTGCCTTCCACGTAACGTATGTGTTTGGAGTGACAGTGATTAAAAAAAATATTTAGTCAAAATGCTGAAATTAAATTAGTAGTGTGACTACTCTTATGTCGTAATAACTCTATCTACCAAGCAGCAGAAACGCCCTCTAGCGACCACATAACCTTACAACAGGCCAAGTGAAGAAAAAAGGGGTCACTATGAAAAATCATCCATGTTCTTTGTCTTTAACTTTTGTTGGGGCCTTTGTGTATTCTAAATTTTTAAATCTTTGTTACTCTAAAAGAAGCTTCAGTAAACTCAACTCCGAATTTATCACTTTTAGTTTAATCTTTGATACTCTGCTGCAGTAATTATGGTAAAAAAAGGTATTTTTATAAACTAACGTTTCGAAATTGATTGAACAATAGAACAATTTATAAGCGACATTCTTTCTAATTTGTTTTCTTTTTTTGGGGGGGGGGCTCTTTCTAGTTTGTATATTTATCCAATTATTTCGTTTGCCTTTGTTGTTCAAATATGTATAAAAATAATTCATATTTCTGTGACCTGAGTAATTCGAAGGATATTAAGTTAAAAAGTTTATGCATTCTTGGAAAAAAAAACTTCAAGAATGTACAAACGTTGTGGGAAAATTACCAGTTATGGGGAGGTAACAAAATACATTTAAGTGTACTAAAATTTTTTGGATAAGTTTATATTGCTTTTTTCATTTACATCTAGATGAGTAATGTTCATAGAAATTATATTTTTTGAATTACAATACAAAAATTGAACGCCTAACGAACTTTTTTAATAAATTCAAAAATTTGCATTCGATATTTTTAGTTTAACTTTACGTGCCTCCCCACCCCCACCACAAGCTAAACAATTATTTTCCAATGAATACTTTATCTTTTTACTGCATATTCAATTCTGAGTGTATACAATTACTGATATGATAAGAAATATATTTATAAATATCAATACCTTTAAAGCACCTAAGATTCGAAACATTAAATGCTGATTTTATTTAAACCCAGGATTTTTTTAAAGTTACGATAAGATCCGACGCCAAGTGTCTGGAAAAAGACGCCCAACTGAGCTTATGGATTGTTTTCTGTATAATTCCTTTCTAATAAAACTTCCAGACTCCTGTCAATCAAGGATAAACGAAACCGCAGATAAAGACAAGTTACAAGGTATTGCACATACCCTACCCCCGTGCGACTCTCTCCTTTTGGCGTATTAATTACAGAATTAACAAAACTGACTCTCTGAAGTGTTTTGATTCTCTTATCAAAGCCCCCAGTGTTGAAATTTAAAACTAATTTATCATCTACATGCGAGTTAAATACTGTGGAGTCACGCTTTTCCCTTTAGTAAACTCATATCGATTTCGATATAAAAAAACGGTGATAAATTCCCTACGCAGCACTATTTTAGAAGAAGAAAAAAAGGGAGGGGGGGGGGACATTCTTGGGAAGCAGCAGCAAATCACAGCTCATCTCGTAGCAATTGCAACGTTCGTGCGACAAGTCCTTTCGAGTGGTTCTGTCCTCTTTTTTTACCTTGTTTTTGTTTTTATCTCGCCAATCGATTTCTGCGTGTGTGACGTCTGTCAAATGCCAATCAACGGCGGGGGGTCCGGGCGCCAAGTTGTCGCCGACCTCCGCTGATAATCACTATCTCACCAACTTTCGCTTAAAACAACGACACAGAACACAGGGCCTGATAACCGAAGATTAGAAACGTAACAGGTACTCGAGTCCAGGCAACTGAGATGTCAGTCCCTGAATCACTTTTCATGGGTTCTGGCTGAAAGAGTGGGATCTATAGACTATCTCGAATCTGACTATCTTGATGCTGAACGTGGCGCGATGTCGTTTTGGTATTACTCATTTGGTTAAATCAGGCCAAAAAAGGGAATCTAAAATACACGATTTTCTCGTATCATAAACTTAGTGCAATGCTTGAAATTTCATTTTTTCCCATCAAATTATTGCTATCCATAATCATACTCGTGATGGTTGCTCTATCCGTCCTTGCGTACCTAGTAATGCAATGGTGATAGTAATAAAACGGTTGACTGTTTTGGGTGGAAAAGTAATTCCTCTGATTTAAAGAAAATAACATAGAAACCTTGCTTACTAGAGAAAATATAGCTGCTGTAACTTGCAACATGTTTTTAAGATCTTTTCATCTTAGTGACATCACATCCAAACAATACTTCGTCCTTTATTAAATTAAATTAGAATATTGTACAAATAATTAACTTTCAAATACAAACATTTATTAACTGTTTTTAAAGTTTTTTAATGGTGAACTGTTTTTAAAGTTATTTAATGGTCGATTAACACAGAGGCGTACATCAGTGGCGTAACGGAGAATATTAGCCTCTTCCTGCAAAGTCAGGTTTTGGGCCCCAAGCCGTATCTTACAAAGGGTATGTACTTGGCATCAGTCAGGCTTCGGGGCTTTTAGAATCCTGCCTCCCCCCCTTCTCGATGCGGGGGTGCACGTTACGCTACTGGCGTACGTAGACCTTTCATATGTGGGGGGTCAAAGTCTAAAAAGTAAGTAGACTTAAGTGTTGAGTTTAATTTCTACGGTGTAAATTAAAAATATGTTGGTCAATGAGGGTAGAGCCCCCATATACCCCCTCCCCTTGTGTACGCTACTGGTTTAACATTCCGATACTTCCAAATCAGACAGTTTACTATAGAATAGTTAATAGAATCTATGCTCTATTTTTGAATTGTAACCTACATTGTCACAACCGACCGCCAGAAATGGCTTTCGGGATCGACTTGTTGTCTACCCCTGCAGTATACAATTCTGAATGAAAAAGACTGCATAAGTAGAAAGATTATACGCTTCTCACTCAGAAGCCTTTTACCACGGTGCATCTTTAAACACATAGAAAATAACAGAATCCAAACAACACTTTTGCTTCTAAGCGTTTCTCAAACCGTGGGGAGCACCCCCTGAGGAAGCGTGATAATTCTACAAGGTGGCACGAGCATAATGAAAAGTCGAAAACAAAAGATCATTTAAAAAAATAATAATTTACTGAAAGTAAACAGATTACACATTTACACTTACAAATGTATCGGCAATGTACAATGTATTTTATAATTAATTTAACAATATTAAGTTAAGAACAAGTTTAATCATTATCAGTGACACCATGGACTTGTCATAAATAAAATTATATACAAAAATTAATCCTTAACTTGATAATTTGTACGGTTTACAATTAATCCCTTAACTGCCGGTTAAAAGTTACGCGATTTGCTTCCCAATCCCACCGTCTTCTAAGTAGGCACCAGTATGTAATGTAATAAGGGTGGATGGGGGGAAGGAAAGGAATAAATAAGTAAATCCTCTGAAATAAACAAATCCTTCTTAAAAAATGTCAAAGTCCTTTTATTGCATTCCAACGACTTCGGAATCATTTTATGGATAGCAGTTTACAGAAAAGATCGCATTTCGGAAAGACGTATATATACGTCCGTAACAATTAACGCTTTGGCTGATGAGGCGTTTATATACGCTGGTTGCACTTAAGTGGTTCAAGTTGTATTGCTGCTTTAGCGTCAAAGTACAGTATTATTGAGTTCAATTCATTGTTATTGTGCGTGGGAGTAAGGACGCGATGAAATTTATGTTTGAATAATGGATAGCAAATATTGAAAGTTTGAGAAGCACTGTTCTAAAACTATGCTTTCAAGAAATACTAATGCAAGCATTTTATAATGATTCTGATGTGATGCATAATGTGCTAATTTTCTCAGAGGGTTTTATACTACATCCCTTATTTAGTTATACAAAAAATGGGCAGATTTTAATCAAGTTTAAGTTATTTTAAAAAGTTACAATTAGAACAAAAAGTGTCTTACCATCACTTTCAAATACACTTGCTAAAAATTTTTATGTTATATCTTCTCCTGAAATGCACCAATTGGCTCAATTCACGAGGGTCACATGACGTGTTCTCCACTCAACTCAAAACAGGCATTAGAATTGCACTTGTAAAACTTAGAAAAAATTTCATTTTGGTAAATATGTGACGGATTTATCCGCGTCCTTCCTCTAATCCTCTTGGGAAATCTTTAGTCTATCAATTCGAATATAATCACAACGAACCCTCTGAAGAAGCAACCGTGATAGGCAGGTTAGGTCAGATATATATAGTCTAGGTTTTCAAGCTAGTACGATTGAGATATAGAAAATATGACTTGGAGGAGAGATTGCTACCGGTCAGGTATTATTATATTTTTATAGCGTGTTTCAGAGATTAGGTAGTTGAAGGTATTAAAGTGACGATTGGTCACCATAGTTAAATTATAACTCAGATAGTTAGAGCAATGGATTGATCCTGATAAAGGAGGATCGATATTTAAGAAGTTTTCTCGTAATCCGTGTACCTCGCTATTGACTCTCATATTCCTCAAATCGGGAACATCTCTTTTAGTTTGAATTATTAGAATTCTGTCTGTTGATAATTTGTGTGCTTAGTAAATAGATTGGATAAATAACATGACTAGTCATCCTTCACTTCCTCCCACACCTCTAGGCGAGATTGAGCGAAGATTTCAACCCTTATAAAGATATTCACATAATAAAATTCTTCAAAATGCTTTTTTTTTTCAAAACCTAAAATAAATAAATAAATTCTTATATTAACACGTACTTTTTAATCAAGTGCATTTTGTTTGCCTATGAACATTATTATTATTCACAAATATGTATTTTTTAAAAATTTCCGTAAGAAGCAAAACAAACAGCGAAACAAATGAACTGATTGACTATAAACACGTGATTGCAGTTATCATGTGACTATGACGTCACATAAATTTAGCCCATTCATCTGTGGTCTCGTACGCACTGAAATAATGTACTAAAAAGATTAAGTGGCAATTAATTTTTATTAACTATAATTAAAGTATCGTATTGTCATCCGAAACATCATGTATATAAAATTACATTTCAACTAAATGCTTTGAAACGTGAGGGGAAAAAAATGTTTTAAAGTTTTGACCCAAGTCGCTAAAAATGAAGCCAACGTGGTTGTATCTGTAATTCTTTTAATAATTCATTTCAAATAATTAATTAAAATTAAATTATCGTATTGTTACCCAAAACAATAGTGTATAGAAACTTTCAGCTCAAATGAGCGTTTTAAAATGTGTGAGAGAAAAAAAAAACCTTTTCAAGTTTTGACACAAGTCGCCAAAAATGATGCCAACGTGGCTGTATTTGTAATTCTTTGAATAATTAGTTTAAAATAATTAATTTTTATTTATTATAGTTAAATTATATACTGTATTGTCATAAAAAATAATCATGTGTATAAAATTTCAGCTCAATTGAGGGCTTTAAAATGCATTTTATTAACGATTGAAAATTTGAACAATATATATACATAGAAAAAAATATAGAGAGAGTGCACAAATATTTAGTTACCCGAAAGGTGTTTTCATTCACAAGCACGAGAGAGATCGACTGGCATGAAAGGTGTAAAATTGTGGATTAAAAAGGTAACTCGAAAATGTCCAGTGTTTTTAAAGAATCCAGAAAGTCTTAGGTTGAGACATGTTTAGATCCCGTCTAACGGATGATACGTATAATTGCTGTCAGAGTACATAAAAGATATAGCCGTTATTCCAGGCGAATGATCGCTATTAATTCAGGCTTTTGATATGTGTGTCACACACACACACACACACACACACACACACACACACACACACACACACACACACACACTAAACCATTCAAATCAAATTCAAAACGACAGTGAAATATGTAGATATTCTTCTTCTTCATAAGCTCAACAGCCTTTTGCTGGCCAAGGCTGACTCGCTGATCCTCCTCCAGTTGACCCTATCAGTCACGATTTTCTTCCATCTGTGTACTCCCATTAGTTTGAGGTCCTTTTCAATATCGTCATACCATCGTGTTGGTGGTCGTCCTCTAGGTTTGGTCCCTTCAATTTTCGAAAAGGTTACATTTTTGGTAGGAAAACATCGGCATATCACATGGCCCAGCCACCTAATACTTGATGCTTTATGCGTTCCACCATATTTGCCATATTTCCTGTAAATTTTATGCTGTAAAGAATTCTCCACTCACATTGTTCTCTTGAACAGGTCCAAATATTTTTCTTGGGATTTTTCTTTCAAAAATGAACAACTTTTCTTCTTCTGCTTTATTGAGGGTTCAACATTCATTTCCACACCGAGCAATAGGCTGTTTAAAGTTTTATATACGCTCAACTTGATGTTTATAGAAACAAACTTAGACTTGAATTGGTTTCTGAGGCCATCAAAACTTCTATTAGCCAAACAAATTCTATTTTTTATTTCAATTTTTAGATCATTGCCTCATGAGATCAAAGTTCCTAAGTAAAAAACAGTTTCAAAAGTTTAGTATTAGGGGATATTAAAAGGTGAAAAAACTTTTACAAAAGGAGGTAAAATGTAGGTACAGAAATCTAATTTTTATATGTTTATCTTTTCTTTATTTTTAAGCTCTCATTTTGATACCTGAATCCATATGATCACGGATCCATACATTTCGGGTTAAAAGTTCGTGTTATACGCTCGATTATACGGTGCTCCTTCCAGACAAGAATTCACACAACGTTTAGGAGGAACGACAGAAGGGTTAAGGGGGAGACTTGACTCAAAAGAGTCAATTCGGCACAAGGACCCTTGAATTAATTTCATTGACTCATGCAAATTTGAAGTGAGTATCGATGTCTTTCGTGCAGCCCTCCTTTCTTGGACCGCATGTGACCTGCGGATTGGACACTTCTGCTTTAGAGCTCTTTTGCAATTGATGTTGTTAGAAATTGGAAACGTAATAAAGAATGATATATAGAATGTATTGTAAGACCATTAGTTTGGGTCATAAACGTATATGTTACCGCTCAAGTGCAGAAATCAGTTAATCTGCTAATAGCTAGGTAATCTGTACATTAATTAGGCTGATCCGTTAAATTGCAGAAGATTGTTTCATTTCTCGAATTCAGTGGCGCACACAGGAATTTTTCAAGGAGGAAGGGGTCCAGGGTCGCAAGTCCACCATTCTTGTATCATACCTCAATGCGTCGTCCAACATATTCCTCTGATTGTGTCGATTTTTCGGGAACAAAAAAAAATTAATTAATTTTTAAATAAATAATTAGCTTTAATTAATAAAATTAATTATTAATTATAAATACTTAATTAAGTTTTACATACTATATACATAGGATTTTAATCAAAGGAGAAAAAAATCAAGGTCTATGGAGGGTCCGGATCCGGGGTCCTCCTCCCTCTTGTGTGCTCCACTGCTCAAATTACCTAAGTAATCTGCAAATTACCTAGATAGACACTCGTTAAAGTGAAAATAAAATCTTTGGTAGAACAACACACACACAGCAACGTTACTGTTCACTTAGATCCGGGGTGGGCATTATGTCGATCGCGATCGACCGGTGAACCACCAAGACATTTTGGGGTGACCGCTTAAAAATTTACCAGTTAGTAATTATATACGGAAAATTCAAGATTGGCTGACAGAACACAGACTAAGCCTTCTACTGACTATAACAACAAAAACTAACTTTAGATAAAAACGTTTTATTTTTTTAATGTATTTCGAATTGTTTCATAATAAATGTATCAGTTGATATAATTATATTTGGTGTTATTATTATTAAGTTTGTATCTTGCGTTTTGCTTTAAACGTGGTTTTAAAAGTGTTTTTTTGTTTTAGTTCTGTAGGTATAAGTACATATTCCGTACTTATTACTAAGTTATAATAATAACCTTTTCCTTACCTCCCCACACCTACGTCATTGGGCAGTAGCGTACATAAAATTTTTTAAAGTGAAGGGTGTCAGGGTTGAAGGTCTACCATTCTCGTATCATACCCCAATACGCAGCCAAACATATTTTTTTAATTTTATCGATAGTCGGGAACAAAAAAAACAGCAAAAAATAAATTACTGAAAAAAATTAACATTAATAAATAAAAAAATTACTAATATCAAATACTTAAGAACATTTTACGTACTATATACATGGGACTATAATGAATCGGGAAAAAATGGTTATGAGGGAGGGTCTGGACCCATTGACCCCTTTCCCGCCGTTGTATGCACCACTGACACTGGGTGGACCGCAACTCCTTGAAAAATTAGAAGTAGTCCGCACCCTGGAAAAGTTTGCCCACTCCTGACTTAAATGCTGTTTCTTTATTTGTTGATATCTAAAGAATCAAGTTAATACAATGGAACAATCCACACATTAGTTGATAGAATCAATCATCAATCAATTGAAAAACTACAATACAAAACATTTAACTGTTTAAAATATATTATTGCGATTAAGGGGAAAGGAATTTGTAAAACGAATGATAAAATTATACTTACTTAATAGTGCAACCTATAAAGATTGGTGACACTTTTAAGGGCAATTTGTAATACTGGAACTTTAAATATTTAATTTATTTCCGTTGTCATCATAATTAAATCTTAAATCTGTTATCGGATACATTGACAGCCGCTGTCTCTCACTCTGTTTCCAAATCCTTAGGATACATTATTCTGGGATGAGTCAACATTCAGTCAAAATTCAGAACAGAAAGGAAATGGGAGAAATGAACTTTTGAACTTTAACAATACCACTACCCACTAATGTGAAGATTACCTAGCTAAAATGAGCAAAACTCTTGATTCCACACTTTAACGTAACAAATCACTTAATCTGCAGATTGGCTAGGTAATCTGCACATTAACGGCTTTCGAACTTTATAAGTAGTGGTAACATATAGATTTATAAAACAAATAAAAGAAGAAACAGTTTGTCAATATTTCTGATGCGATATGGTAAGTGGAAGAATTGTACATTTGTGATCATATATCTAAGGAACTTTCAATTAAAGAGATATATAAAATTTTCCGATTACACACATTTTAATCTCTTTTCTAATACTACACACTAACCTTCGATATATCATAAAAAATATGCCTGTATTGCTATAGGAAAAGATCTGGCAACAAGATTTTTAGCAACAGTTGAATGACATCAATGAAATATCAATGGTTTCACTTCAAACTAATTAATTTTCTCTCGTACAATGGCATGTTTTTATGGAATGGACTAAATTCATGACGGTCACATGATAATATAAACACGTGTTCTACATTGAATTCAAAACGGACAATACACTATACCTCGTACTTTTTATTCTATTTGTAAAACTTAGGTAAAATTTCAAATTGCATAATTGGGTAAAGATGCTCAAGAGTTATAAGAAGAAATTTCTGCAAAAAGATTTTAAAATTAAAGAAAAAAAAATTTGTTTTATATATGTACTTTTAAATAAAAAATGACAAATATTTGTTTTTTTAAAAAAAAGTTTCTGTAAAAAAGCGTAATTTGGCAACAACGAAGTGCATGAACTGATTTGTTGAAAATAGATAATTTCATTTATCGTGACTATGACGTCACATGTGTTTTTGAACTTGATTGGCTAAAAACACGTGGTTTAAAATTATCATGTGATTATGACGTCACATGAATTTAGTCTATTGTGTAAGTTTCATGGGATCGATTCATCACTAGAGGGCGCTGCGATCGTTTGACCATCAACACATGATTATTAACGTGCGATCAAGTAAACAATAACAGCTGATCGAATTACACTTGTGGTTGTGCGCTAACTTTCACGAATTTGCTTACATTTTTATTTTACATTCTTTAAAATTTTTTAGAAATCTAAATATTTTTCATACATTTTCTAGTATTTTGCTTTTCGTATAGTTATTAAATACATACATAGTTTTAGTTTACAGCATTAGTTTTTACTATACTTCTGTTCTTTGACTTCGTGTCTTGTGTTTTTTGTATATTTTTAGGCTTACTAATTAGTTTGTCAGCCACATTGTGTTTTAAAAAATTATGGATCATTCAATTGAACAAAATCCTGTATACTTAAAAATTAAGTATTAAAGTGTAGAACAGGGGGGGGGGGGACTTGGCGAAGTCAATATTTTTGGCAGCCGGAATCGATCGCCAAGCAACTTAATTTAGCGATAGATGTTCGGAGAATTTACGAATTGTTATTTTGCAATAAAAATAGAGCTATTAATGTGAAATTAAAAAAAAATATTTATAAAGCTATCAGAAATGCATATAAAAATATAAATGATTTGTTTTTTTAAGTTAAAGGAAAGAAAGAATTTCTTTTTGTTACATGATAGTAGATGCAAATCCGAAAATGCCGCCAAAATACCCAGTCGAATCAAATACGAATGAAAAAAGTGACTATTTGTTTAGCTCACCATCATGTGATTATGACGTCAGATGAATCGAGTACATTAAAACCACATCCACATGGTTTGAAAGCAATTTGTAATCGTAAAAATTGAGAAACTCTAAGAAAAAGATCAAAAAACATCCTATAAGAGAAACATTTTTAAAAAGTACATCTCTTTTTCAACTAAAATAAAAAATAATTTTTGGGATCATTTTTACAGAGGATTAGCATTTTCAGTATTTTTGTTTCACAAACTTGGTTCCGAAAATTATTTTAGTTTTATGGGCTTAAACTGTTTAATCAATCTGTAAAAATTTAATGTTGCCTTGTAACTGAACTATCGGCTGTTGGTTAGGAATTTTGTGCTACTGAGTATCAATATGGCTCTGGCAGTCACGGTAAAATTAAACCACGGCAATATTTAACATCTGACGAGAGCTTGTATTACTCGTAAAATTAATTCAAGCGTCAAAAATTTGGTAGCGAGAGTCACCACTATATGGTACCACTACTGAAATGGCTCTGACACTTGGGAGACTTGCCGTGTCTACAAACGCTTGTGTGCCAAAATGCAGCCCATTAAAAAAAAAAACATAAAAAACTAGATTTGAGTCGAATATTGCGTAATAGTCAGATAATATGCAATATCGAGGTTTTGGCTCTGTTTGTAGCTACTATTACGTAGGACAACCTTGAAGTATTGAAGAAAGACTCTCACACCCATGATGCGTTACAGTGAGGGGTTGACCATTTGTTGTGTGTTTGTTGCCATACCACTCTCTACAAAATAAAGTGTGTTTTGCAATTTTCCAAAAATTTCTGCAAGTAAATTTTTAAACCTTTTATACTGCTAGTACCATGTGACTTGAACATTAAGGTTAAGCATAATATACACGTAAGGTATCCGACTACCCTAAAATTATAAATTTTATTAAAAATTGATATTTTTTTTATGATTTTATTTTATAGGCTATCTTATTAGCTTTATAAAAATACCAAGTTTATTATTTTCCGTTCGCTAGAACAAAAACTACAAGTGTTTTAGTAAAAGCAGTTGCAATTACTTTAAGGAAGATATACTTTAAAACGTGTTTCACTCGAAATGTGTTTTTTTGAAAATGCTCAAACGGGGACCACGATTGCTCAAAAAGTTTTGAAAATAATGAACTGAAATTTTTTGTGTGTGTTCTGAAAAATAGTAGAAGGGTTTTAACCTACAGATTTAGCAATCACTGTTTTATTACAAAATTTACAGTCACTTATGTGAATATAATCACTGTTTTTTAAGCAATTTCATATAATGACTAAGATAAAGTGTTCTAGTTTTTGTAAAAATTTAAATATCTCTTATCCTCAAGGTCATTTCAAAATAGAATAACATAGCAACACATCAGAATTGAAACATTGAAAATTTGTTCATAAACTTTTGATGCAGAATGGGCCGCGTTTATGTTATTTTTTGTAGATTTGTACCCATTTTTTTCCTCATTTTAGTAATAATAATTTCTTTTTCTCTTCTTAATTTTAGCCTATTTTTCTTAAAATGAACTAAATAAATCTAAAAACAAAAAAAAAATCCCTATACCTCCATTTTTAAAAAAAAAATGTTTTCGCACACAAGTAGTCGGATACCTTAAAGAATTGTAGTTTGTGATTCTACAATACGGTCGTTTTTTAACCGCACAATGTTTTGCCCTTCGGTTAAAAGGTTCATTTTTTTACGTATTCTTAAGAATACGGTTTTTATAGCTGAAAATAGCTACGTTTAATGAAGTCTTATTAGTTTTCCAATGGCTTAAACCACCTATTCCATATTACCTAACTATTCCATAATATCCTCCATTTAGCATCTTTTTTTAAATATTTTTTTTAATAACAAGAAAATAAGTATTATTTTTTTGACAAGTGATTTATAATTCCCACAGTCATTTATAATATATATCCATGAAGAATTTGGAGATTTTTTTAAAATCAAAAACCAGTTTAGTTAATTTTACAAATGTAAATAAATTCATAATACCTGACTCTCATCAGTATTTAACTCTCATCGTTCGCTTATTACAAAGTTAATTTTCTAATCCTTCTATTTTCAATTCTGTGAAATCATACTTGATTTGTGGATTAAAATTTTTTTCCCGTATAGTCTTTTTATTTGCGAAATTAATACACATCCGCCCTAAAATCTTTGGATCTCCCGTATTTCTATGCTTTCATAACGAAATCACAGGAAAAAGAAATCATCGATATTAAGTATTTCGTATTGTAAAATATTTATAGTTCTGTTAAATTTCTTTTCTTTATTCTGAACTAATTTTTAATTGACTATTTAAATAATACTGTAGTTATAAATGTCGTTTGGGTTAAAAATTCTCTTCCATATTATTATCGCCTGCTTTAATTCAGTGTATAATTAATCTAACTCTAATTTATGATTACTTAATTTAGTTGCTGTTTTTAATCATTTATTGTTAAAGTTATGTTGATTAAGTTGGCATACTTTGTAATTATTTAATTATGTTTTTTTTCAATAGAAGAAAAGAACTGTAATGCGCACCATCGACGCTGGTTAAACTTAATACGTATTTTTTTAAACTTTTTATTTTTTTAATTAACTAATTTATTTATTTTACACTTTTGAAAAATTATCATTTAAATAGGGATCTTATTGCTCACTTGATGGAGTAAACTTTCGCCGCTATTATTCATATTAAGACTCATTTCAGAATAAATGTTTGTCTCAGAATACTAATTTGCATGTAAAGTTACAATACAGCTACATAAAGCATTATTGGCAAAAATCTGATAAGTTGGAGTTAAAGCCAAAATGATGGAGATAATACTAAAATTTTGATTATTTAATCAGAAACTATAGAATCTGTGATAAAAATATTTTTTTATAAAAACATTAATCCGTTATAAATTCTCGTCTGAATTTTCCCTTTAATCTCTTTTTTAAAAAAAGTAGTTTTCTTTTTTATTTATATAAAATAAATTACACTTTCTTCATGTAACTATATAATGTTATCTAATTGTATTAAGTACTTATATCTAAGTACTAATCCCTGTCATATAGTGTGCGTTCTGGTGCTTAAGCTCGTTTTATCTTTTGTTATTCTATATTTGTTCTCTTTACAACCCAATAGAGTTTCTATCAGGTAAAGATTCTTTCCAAGTATATCTATTCAGTTGTTATCTCTTAGGTACTCCTGAATAAGAATGTCTCTTCAAAGTTATTATCTAATAGCTCTTATTGCTTTTGTAACTGATTGGGAATTTCTCAGCGAAAAAAAAAATTGAATCTAATCAATCTGTGAAATAAATGATCATTCTTAAATAGGTGCAAGGCCATTTAAATTTACCGTGTTACATATTCTTCTGAAATAAATCTGTTGGAGAAGAAAATCTCACAATTTGCTGTGTAAGTAATTTTAGTAACGTTACGCCCGCCTTATGAAATATTTTGCTTTTAAAATAAAACTTATTTTAGCTCTGTGTGTGTGTCTAAAGTAGTTATTTTTAAATTCCAGCATACAAAAGAATATCTCCCAAAAGTGTGCCAGCATCCCTGATTTTTTAAAAAAAATTGGTTCTTGACTAATAGTTTTAGAAAAGAGTACCATTAATTCAAAATTATTTATAGAAACAAGTAATATAAAAAAAAAAATTATGTCAATTCCTACTTAGATCAACAACAAAAAACTATCTTAGTTACTTTTTATTAAATACAAGGGGTGATCAAATGAAAAGGTACGAAACGACACGGTGGGTACAAATATAGACTTTATTCAAAATATACACCATAGGCCTGAGCACAACGATCCCACTGATGAACAAGCCGCAGGATTCCTTGTTCCCAGAATTCCTGTGGCTGTGACGAGACCCAGTCCTTCACAGTGTCCTTGAGTACGTCGTCCGAGTTGAAGCGCTTTCCTTTCAGGTGTTTCTTCAGTGGACCAAACACATGGAAATCGCAGGGTGACATGTCCGGACTGTAGGACGGAGGGTCCAACGTCTTCCATTGGAACTTGTCCAGTTCCATTTGTGTGACTCTGGAGACGTGTGGACGCGCGTTATCATGGAGCAGAACCACACCCTCCGTGAGCAGCCCCGGTCTTTTGTTCTTGATGGACCTGCGTAGGCGTCGGAGTGTCTCACAGTACACATCGGAGTTAATGCTTTTTCTGTGCTCGAGTCATTCTGTGCTCGCATCATTTGGACGTCGCTTTTTATAAGAGCCTTTGCTCTCTCCTGCGCATGCGGGCACCCGCGCATGATCCGATCCCAGTCAGAGTCTCCAATGGCATCCCGAGATGTCTCGCTACATTCTCCCTTGGCGGAATATGCAAATATTTA
Organism: Trichonephila clavata; assembly: GCA_019973975.1. NCBI lineage: Eukaryota > Metazoa > Arthropoda > Arachnida > Araneae > Nephilidae > Trichonephila > Trichonephila clavata. The sequence continues at coordinate 98,202 of BMAO01020889.1, read as the reverse complement.
ACTGTTTCATTTTTATGTCGTTTCGTACCTTTTCATTTGATCACCCCTTGTAGTTACAATTAATATAAATATGCACATACATATGACAGAATCACAACATTGACAATTAATTTTTATTAATTATCATTAAAGTATCGTATTGTTATCCAAAACAATCGTGAGTATAAAATTTCAGTTCAACTGAAGGCTTTGAATCGTGAGAAACAAAAAAATCTTTTAAAGTTTTGACCCTAGTCGCTAAAAATGTAACCAACGTGGCTATATCTGTAATTCTTTAAATAATTAACTTCAGTCAATTAGTTTTAATTAATAAAATTAAATTATCGTATTGTAACCCAAAACAATAGTGTATAGGAAAAATCAGCTCAAATGAGCGCTTTAAAATGTGAGGAAAAAAAACCCTTTTTAAGTTTTGACACAGGTCGCCAAAATGGTCGCTAAGTCGCCAAAAATGATGCCAACGTGGTTGTATTTGTAATTATTTGAATAATTAGTTTTAATCAATTAATTTTAGTAATTATAATTAAATTACTGTATTGTCATCCAAAATAATCGTATATATAAAATTTCAACTCAATTGAGTGCTTTAAATGCATGTTATTAACGATTGAAAATTTGAACAAGATAAATATACAGATAAATAAATATATATAAAGCGAACTAATAGTAGGAATTGAAAATAGAGTATCATTAATTCAAAATTATTTATAGAAAAAAAACTAAACCTGCGAACATTTGAGGTAAATCCAGAGATTATTTTTCTTCGAAAACATTAGCTGGTGGCCTAGAGATAGCTTGCCCACCTTGTTAGCTCAAAATTGCGGGTTTGATCCCGGTTCGAGTCGATAGATTTTCTGGATGCAAAAATTGTAGGCATGCCTATCATATGATTATGTAACATGTGTGTGTGTGTAAAAGATCCCTCGAGTATTGATTTGTCTCTGGTACTCTCGACAATTTAAATCACGGCAATATTTAGCATCCAACAAGAGCTTGAACTGAATGAATTCAAGCGTCAAAATGTGGGAACAGGAATCTCCACTAGATGGAGCCATCGTTGAAATGGCTCTCACACTTGGCATGTCTGCAAAGGTCAACTGCCAAAATGCAGCCCATTTGGAAAAAAAAAGGCTGTAAGTCAGAAGCACAGGAAACATCTTTCTTTGGGAAGTGAGTGAGTGAGTTAATATTAACGTCGCACTATTCAGCATTAATTGCAAATTATTGCACATTGCTTAAAAATATTTTGTCACCTCTCCACATCTGGTAATTTTCCCACAAAATTCGTACATTGTTTAAGTTTTTTCTTCAAGAATGCATCAACTTTTTACCTTAATATCCTTCGAATTACTCAGGTAACAGAAAAATATGAATTATTTTTATGCATATTTGAACAACAAAGGCAAATGAAATAATTGTATAAATACACAAACAAGAAATATCCCCCCCCCCCAAAGAAAAAAGAAAGCAAATCAGAATGAATGTCGCTTATGAACTGTTCTATTGCTCAATCAATTTCGAAACGTTAGTTTATAAAAATATCCTTTTTTACTACAATTACTGCAGCAGAGCATCAAAGATTAAACTAAAAGTAGTAAAATCGGGGTTGGGTTTACTGAAGTTTCCTTTAGAGTGACAATAATTTAAAAATTTAGAATACACAAAGACAATAAATATCCTCAACAAAAGTTAAAGACAAAGGACATAGCGACTACTTTTTTTCTTTACTTCGCCTGTTGTAAAGTTATGTGGTCGTTAGGGGGCGCTTCTGCTGCTTGTTAGATACAGTTATTACGACACAAGAGTGGTCACACTGCTAATTTAATTGCAGCATTTTGACTAAATTTTTTTGAATCACTGTCACTCCGAACACATACATTACGTGGAAAGCACTTAAAAAATTTCCCAGTTCAGAATCCCAGTTCACGGTATTCAATCAACACCTTGGAATCGATGCAGATAAAGCAAAATCAACCTACTTTTTAAACATTCTAATAAATTATACTCATTAAAAGTTTTTGATAATTTTAGTTGAATAAAAAATCGAAATTTTTTTTCTTTGTTAAAAAAAATCTCAATATGGCTTTAAAACAAGATGTTGGTTTATATTACATTTCTGGCCACACAAAATGCAACTCCCTGAAGGGAGCATGCAAACCATGTGAAATTTACATCAAGTATTGGCGGCGATGAACTATGCAGATTATTAGCATAATAGCGCAGACGCACATCACGGGCCACCATAGCGCCACCCGTAAGCGCTATATAAGGAGAGAATAAATTGGCGATTTGAAGTACGACAATTGTTTTTTCGGACATTTTTTGCGTAAGCTGTTTACCTATGCCTCGTGGAAGACATCCAGCCTCTTTTGACTAAGTTTCTGAATTCGACCGAGGAAGAATAGTAGCCTATAGGGATTGCGGATTATCCTTCAGAGAAATCGGTCAACGTGTTGGACGAAAACAAGCAACTGTGATGCGGGTCTGTCAATGCTGGATGCAGGAGGAAACGATGGACCGACGGGGCCGATTGCACCCACCTCATTGCACCACTGCCCATGATGATAGGCATGGCACTGATGGATCGTGCAGCCACATCACGAACCATAGCACAACAGTTTCAGTTTGTTGCGCATTATTCGGTGTCCGCTCGAACCATTGGACGCCAATTGCATCAGAGTGGAATGTCCCCTAGGCGTCCATTACTTCTTTTAACTTTGATTGGAAACCGCAGGAGTTTGCGCCGCTAATGCTGCGAGGAACGGCGCACATGGACAACAGAATGAAGCGACATTGTGTTTGCTGACGAATCCTGCTTCTGCCTGCAACATCCCGATGGCCGAATTCGAATTTGGAGACACTGTGGTGAGAGGCTGCTGAACTATTGCCGCACTGATCCAGCACCCAGTTTCATGGTTTGGGGTGGAATTGGATTTCACTTCCGTACCCCTCTAATACGCATTTCCGGTACACTGACAACCAGCGCTATATCTCATAGCTTTTGAAGCCCGTGGTCCTCTCATACATTTAGCGCTTGCCATCAGCCATATTCCAATAGGATGATGAGCGACCACACGTGGAAAGCAATGTTCAAGAGTACTTTTTTACCTATCGGATTGAGCTGCTTCCTTGGCCTGCTTTCTCTTCCGATCTATCGCCAATCGAAAACTTGTGGTCCGTGCTTGAATAGCGACTGGCCCGGGATACATCACCCGAGGCAATAGCAGATCAGCTTTGGTAATATGTGGAACCCGCATGGACTGCTGTACCCCAAGGATACATCTAAAGCCTCTTTGATTCTATGCCGAGGCGTGCGACAGCGGTTATCCAACAATACAATAGCGGCCACACTAATTACTAATTTTGTCATCATCCTCTCGTCACAAGAGGTTGTAATTTTAATCGTTCGATCTTTGTACAACATGTTATCTGCCAAATAAATTTCGCTGTGATATCTCTGGTCCGTCTTGGTTTTGCAGTTTGTGTGGCTATTAGTGTACTTTAATTGTATACATTTGGCAGAACATAAATTTGTTGAAGAAAGGAAAAATTACATTTTTTAATACTTAGCTGTCACCCAAGCTAAGCAATACATAAGCTATCACCCGATTTTTCAGAATTTTACACCTCCCCAACGTGAATATTGAGACTTCAACAAATTTAACTTGCACCAGCCCTTCTATACGGCTGGTCTTCAGTGAAACTGTGGTGTGAGCTAACGAAACGTCGGACACGAGTCTGTGTATGGGTGTTTTTCTGTGGGCATCTGGACTGTGAGAACATTCCTCAATCCCATATCTAGTATACTGTCATGTGGAAGACGGCGAAAGTGGAGTTTTTAAATTCTGCTCAGAGACATGATGGTCATTGGCTGAGACGAGGAGACCCTTGAGGCGTGCCTTTAAGTTTCTTCTTGATGGCATTGAGGAGTTTTTAGCATGGATGAGAGCTTAGATACTGCACTCTGGTTGGTCAGTGGTAAATGTGAGCATAGACTCCGATTGGCTGCCCAATTGGCCGAGAATAGGGAAAGAGGGAGGAGCTTGTCCAGTTGGGTAATTTAGAATTTAACATGGAACACGAGTATGTGGCCATGACTGTTAGCCAACCGCGGCCACAGGTGTGTTGTGGAAGAAAGGGGAGATGAGATCGAGCTTGGGTTTTGTTCTTGTCATTTGACACTTGCTGCAGGGCGGAGTCAATAAAAATGAACAATATTTTTTAGTAAGAAATTATGTGAATAAATTTTTTGGAAAAGATCTTACATGCAAATTTTCAATTTTTTAAAGTAAATATTCAATGCAAACAAATTGAAATTTCAAAGCTATTAGGACATTCCTCTTTTAATTTGAAGAGGTTTTTAAGCAATAAATCTAAAATAAACCTTTTGTATAAATTTTGGGTAACTACTTATGATAATTTCTTCGGGTCTTTTTTTGGGTGTGTGTATCTTACTCTTTAAAATTCGATTTAACTAATACTAATCAAAACAAATATTTGCTTTTGAGAGTACATTTTAAAAATAATTCGACTTATCATTTGATTATTATCTTTCTTTCGCTCTTTTGACATTCATCATTTGATAACAAAAGGTCACTGGAAGCTTCTGTTCATATTTATCTTTCCCAGCAAGGTCGATATACGGAAAACAAGCATTTTGTAACATTAATATTTCGAGTTACCACAAGGGGGGAGGGGCAAAGCATACAGACACGTGATATTTAATCAAAAATCTGAATGTGCGGTTACCTGCTTAAAATATAATTGAAGCAGACTATTTCGAAACTGTGTTCGTTTGTTTTACGCTTCAAGGATCTTTTAAATTACTGGGCTACGTTAATTAGATCTACGAAGTTTGTGTTCAAAATTAATATTATTATTTTTTATTGATTTTGTTCTTTGTGAAAAAGATCTTGAAGGATAAAATACTGAATATTGAAGTACTAAATTTTTAGATTTATCAGTCATAAACAATTTAAACATCGAGCTCAGGGATCAACACTTTTAATATGTAATGTGAATTGAATATTTTTTATAAATAACATAACGAGATACACACATACAAAAGGAATAAACCTTAAAATCAATATCTTAAGTGTTATACAGATTTTCCCGAAACTCAACAACAAGCGTTGCGAGTGAAAGGGAGAGTCATAATAGTTCTGGGGAAAAACAAATTCCGAATCACCCAGTTAAGTGATGATTAGTATTTTTTTTTCAAAATGAAGACACCCTTTATGCATCATTGTGTGTGTGTGTGAGTACTGGGACCATAATTTCCACAAGTTTACATTGGTATTTTTCACTTAGCGTCTTTTTTTGTAGTCATACTACTAAAGAAAGTCACAAATAGAGCAAAAAACTTTGCTGGTTTTGTTAAAATTAACGTAGTTTGAGAAAATGGGGCCATCTAACTTTGATTCCCCATAAAAAGAAAAATATTATATAGTACCCTAAGAAAATTATTTCAAAAGTTGAACAATTAATTAAGATTTTAAAACTGGGGTACAACACTTGCTACTTTTCTATTCATAACAATTATTTACGATTTTTTTTTTTTACAAAAGATCTTCATTTAAAAAAACTCAACCTTAAAAGTGGGACTCAAACTCATAATACATTTTAAAATAAAATAAAACATCTTTGTAATACTTTAATACAGCGTTTCTGAAACTGTGGGGTTGCTCCCCCCCTGGGGTGCGGGGTAACTCTACGAGGGAGGCGCGAGCGTATTGAAAAATCGAAAACAAAAGATTATTTAAAAATTATTAATTTACTGAAAGTAAACAAACAAAATGCATTCTGATATAATAAAAAATAAAATACACATTTACTGATATACTTATAAATGTATCAGTACTGCACAAAAATGTATTTTATAATTGATTTAACAATACCATAAGTTAAGAACAATTTTATAAATTTCCAGTGACCGCATGGGCTAGTCATATATAAAATTATATGCAAAAGTTACCACTTACTTGATCGGTTTATAATTAATCCCTTCACTGCGGATTAAAAGTTACGGGATTTGCTCTCCAATGCTACTATTTTTACGTAGGCGTGCGTATGAGATGTATTGGGGAAGGGAGGGAAAAGGAATAAATAAGAAAATCCTCTTAGATAAGTAAATCCTTCGCAAACACTGGAAAGGTCCTTTTATTGCATTCCAAAGCAATCGAAATAATTTTAAGGATAGCAGTGTTCAAAAAAGATCGTACTTCGGAAAGACGTATATATACGTCCGGGGCAATTAACACTTTGGCTGAGTGAGACTTTTATATAAGCTGGTCATCCTTAAGAGGTTAAAGTCGTATTGTAGCTTCAGTGTCAAAGTATAGTATATTGAGTTCAATACATTGTTATTGTGTGGAGGGGGGGGGCGGTGAAAATTGTGATTGAATATTGGGTCGCAAATATTGAAAGTTTGAGAAGCACGGCTTTAATGAATGAAATGCGAAGTGTTTGTCTTTTAATTTCTTTTGAACTAATCGAAAATGTCACCGAACTGCAACAAAGGAGCTTCTAGTACGACGTAAGACTAATACAAAAAGTTTGACGGTTGATTATTTTTCAATACGATTATTTACTAGTTCATTTTAGTTATTTTATTATATTAGTACATTCTACACAAAAATTTAATTTCATTCACTTATATAAATTCTTCGAAGAGGAAGCCTACCTGGAGAAAGAGATTGACGTTTTTTTACTTTACCGGCGGTAGAAACGATGAAACAAAAAAGAATACAAAAATTCTCCTGCTTTGGAAAATAATCTCAAATAATAACTGGTATCCAGTAAAATTACTCTTAAAAGAGTATTTTATTAAACCCAGCTTTCTGAGAAGCCCAGTATATATTGTTTTCAAAAAAAGTCTTTAATGCTCATAAATAAAATCTTGTAATGAAGTATTAGTCCTATTTCCCTCTAACCCGGCTAGATGTGTGGGAGGAACTAATTGATCAGACGACATGAGTCACTAAAATTGTTTATTTGTCACAATATTGAACACAAACACAATAATAATCCAATTAAGATAATTTTGATCAATTCTTAGAAGACTGAGGTGAAACCAGATAGCGTGGGGATAATATTTATGGACATTCAATTATATTCCTACGATATGTTATACAAGCTTGTTTTTACCGCGGACGCACACTAACAGTTTAACTCTCTAACTTCTATTTAAATAAAGAGCACAGTGCCTGAACTCTTGTAATTCTTTATCCTTTAGATGAGGCCTTGAACACTAATAGTTGATTTGATTACTTCTCAGTGATTTCAATTTCACACGTCCTACACTTTTTACATCCTATGGCCAGATTGCTGGCTTCTCATTAATTCACTTCACATCCGAGCTATCCTCACTTCACTAACTCCCCAAAACTCGCGAATGCAGAATATATATATTATACTTAATTTGCATAAACACGTTTTCCTGTCTCGGTGAAAGTTGGTTGAAAGGATTCTTTCCCTAAAGAAAACCCCAAGGAGTTAGTTGAAAGGAGCCGTATAGATCCGTCACAATCTGAGTTAATTTTTGAATCACAAACAAAACTAGATTCTCTCAATTGCAGTGTTGAAACTTTAGTACATTTTAAGCCACCTGACACAGTTTTAAAATTGAGGAAAGCATTCTCGTAAGGCTTGAAATCCAACCCTTCAGACGCACAATTTTGCTGCCAAAAATGCTCCAAAAAAAAAAAAAAGCACATTTTTTTATTCCCAATAAGTAAGCATAATACTTAACAGAATGTAAAAATAGAAAAATTTAGTTTAAATTAAAAAATTTTCACATTTTTTTAATAGTGGAACACAAAAACTCCTAAATGTTTTCTTTTTATAAGTACACTCTGTATGCTATGAAGAATGTTTCATATATATCTTAAAAGAATTTATCTCATATTATTAAGAATTATCTCATTTATGTTGTTCTCTTTTTCAAACATGGTTGAGGATTTTGTGTGTATGTGTGAATATATATATATATGCACATACCATTTGAAGCAGGGTGTAATACTATGTCTTACATTCCAATGGGGACAGAGATAATATCGGCTTTTTTTTTTAAAGATTATCTTTCCATTTTCATTTCTTCTCAAGCAACAAATGGTACATTGCCTTGCCAATCCCTGTTCTTTATCGAATGTTTTCAAGAATTTATAAATTCCTGCTTTCAATAAAAAATTCCCACCTTCACCTCAAAGAAAATCCCGGATGAGAAATATTTCAGTGCCGTGGAAAAACTGCATCTCTTAAAAATACTGTCACTAATAATCTCAATATTAGAATTAAAAATATGTGCAAATCTAAGAGAGAAAGAAGAAAATATCACTGATCACACAGAAAACTAGTTGTGGATAACTTTCTGTTGCCCATACTGTGCACGGGCGAACCAGTTAAAATGAAATAATATTGCCTCAAAAACCTGAGTATCAGTCAATGCTTGAATTTGACAACTCTCTACATGACAATCGTTGGGCGGATGAGACCGGAAACCATTACCCTTCGGCTATGAATCCGTTACTCTACCTACCAGATCATCGTAACTAAATCGTAACATCGTGGGAAGAACTAAAACCCTTCCCTATCCTTCTCTTAAATGTTTCCAGAAATGTCAAAATTACTCGTTGTAGGACGACTTTGATGTACTTCAAGTATTCTTCCACACATGTATGAAAAATTATTTCTAATTATATTTTTTCCCCTTGTTTTTTCTTAGGGAATTAGGATTGACCTTGAAATCGGTGTAAATTATTAGAAAGGGAACATAAAGTTCAATGGTTCTCAACTGGGTATGTGAATTGGAATAGATTAGTTTAATAGAGAAGAAAAGACAATACTGGAATTATATACTGGAAATATAGTCCTTATTAACTATTGACAAAACACGGGGATTAATGTGATCTTAATAAAGATATTTTAATCCTTTTGTAGAAATACAAAAATAATTTTTTTAGCAAAATTTTTTCTCTCTTTTTAATTGAAGTTGGATATAATTTTTGAGATCTCATAATGCATGCTTATGTTTTAGGTACCCTTTTCATAAAAAATTATCTCTTTAAATATGTAAAATATTTTTTGCACGTATTAAAACAACACACAGAATATAGTGAACCTATTTTTTTTAGTAAAATACTAAGGTAGTTTCTTTAAAAAAATTATAAAACTTTGTAATTTTGAAAATTTTTATCTCCCCCCTTTTTTTTGTACATAAAACTACTTTTTAAAAAACTATGTACTACTTCGACTAAAAAAAAATAGGTTCACTATATGCACAGGTATCTGTATAGAGGTATAAAAAAATTTGGAATCATATAGTGCAATAGTTTTTTTTAAAAGTGTACCTGCCGCCCAACCAGTTACCAGTTTGTAATCGAGTGGACTCGGGTTCGAATCCCAAATAAGGCATGGATGTATTTTCGGGAAAAGAAGTCGGACTTTCGCATGAAATGAATTCCTGTTTCGAATGGAAAGCAGCGCACCCCTTCCGTTCTATACTGGGATCATCGTTTGTAATAAAAAAAAAGTCCATATTCTTCTGTGTTTGTATTGTATGTTTCTGTTCTTCCATCTCTCTTCTTTCATATGTATATATATCCCATGATAAAACACACAACAACAAAAGTGTAGCTAAAAGCAAAAAAATCATGCTTTGGAGAAAAAGTGAAACAAATTAAACACGTTTGCTTACATTTTTTATAAATTACTTTTTCAAATTTTATAAGGTTATTTTATCAACGAACACAAAAGTGTTACACATTTTTAGATTCAGAAAAATATGTATTAAATTGTTTAATACTAAAATTCAAAAATCGATGTTTTTGAATGTGTAAGATGTCCTGGTTACCTTAAGAAACCAGGACTATCCGGGACGTTTGGTAAGCCGACATATACATATCTTTGATGGAAATTTGAATTTTTCTCGGCTTGGTCATCATCAACAATGTAGTTCCCGACCATAATCACTCGGCAAACCCGTCCAGAGAGTTCTAAAAGGAAACAAATTTAAAAAAATACAAACCGTACTTCAATATATAAAGAGATTGGTTACCGACAGAAAGCTTATAAGCGAGAAAAAAGATAACAGAAAACAATGACAAAGCGATGCTGAAGAGTTCTTCATTCAAAAACTCGTATCTTTTTAAAAGAGTTAATTAAAAGAGAGGTAATTATCCTTCATTAAAACTCCTTCAAGTAAAGATGACTTCATTCATAACCATTTTACAAAAATTTCCATTCAATGACGGCTTAGTTATGATAGCTTAAACGATCAAAACCCATAAGCAACAAGGTTACGCGAAGCTCTAGTCATTCATTGCCGGTATTAATTAAAATTCAACTACTTTTCCCACACTGTTTACAAAGTAAAAACCAAACAGAATTTTAAATCACATCATCGTGTAACGTGGGCGTAATATAATATATCGCTGTCAGTTAAACAACTCCTTTTTTTAAAGGTGAGTTGTTTTGAAATAAAACTCAACATACAAGCGAATTGAAGTGGCCTGAGGAGATTAATAGGCGACACTGTGCAACTTCCCCGGGGTAAAGTTGCATTATTCAAACGGAAGTGATTGCGTGTTAAAAGTCATTAATGGGGGGAGAGCACGAGGGGGTAGTCAATATTCGGTAAACAAAATGGTCTCATAATTGCAGGGCGAGTGGTTTAATTGAGATTTACCACTTGGACTTGAAGGTTGTAAAAAATGAATTTTCTTGTGTGGTTGTGTGTAGAGGTTAAACAACATCCGTTATGGCCAGTAAAGGGTTATTTTTGTTCTGTTGTTGGTTCGTTAAGTTTATTTTTTAATTGAGACTCCTGTGGTTAATGATTAATACTTAGTGATACTTTTTTAATTGAATCTTTGTGTTAAATGTCAGATATATTGCTTGGATATAATGGTATGTTTTGTCTAAAGCTAGAACATAATATTTTTTTGTGGTCATTGAAAGTTTTATCTGATGTAGGATTGACCATGATTTTTTAAACTAGTACTTGTACTGTAATCACGCTTTATTTATAAGAACTGAAAAGATATACCCTACATATCATGAAAATCTTTTAATCTATAGTCTATTAATTGTATATGATTTTTCTCCTTTATATAAGTACGCCAAGGAAGACAAATTGAAAAATAGACAGGACATCTCTCATGTTGAGAACCATTTAAAAAAAAGGTGGCTGCGTTGTGATTGGAATCTATACCGATACAAAAATAACAATACAGTTTAGCTATACAGATACAAAATAATAGTATCAGTTGATTAAACTGAAAACGTGTGTGAGCACAAGTAGGATATTTAAGTGCTCACTATCTCCTCGAAACTGTAACAGTATGAAAGAAATCATACGGTTACAACACACCTAGCATAAATGTTCCATTTATTAGCTGATTAATATTCTAATTCAATACCAATTAAAATACCTTTTCTTTCAAACTGAAATTTAGGAGAGTGCTTATAATGATAGCGGCGGCGGATTTCGTAACGTTGCACTAAGCTCTAGTGACGACACTGGCATTCACTCTCCAAACATCTAAACCACGCCAACTTTGAAAAATTTAACGGTTCATCAACTCTTCTGCACGGTGGGTCTTCAGAACTTTCCCCCTGATTCGATAGAAATAACGCCAGCCGCGATCGCGGTGGTAGTTTGAAGAGGGTGATTCCAGCTTAAACGTCGTCCCCGTCACTTGACCATGTTTCAAAATTACGAGGTAACTATTGGAGATGACATATTCTTCAAAAAATAGGAAATTTTGATCTGTATGCCAATTGACAACAATGGATAATCATTTGAACGAGTGTTTAATAACTATGCTATACACTGTCGCACAGGCTGGGCCTACTTTTGCATAGGGGTCAGGGCCTTAAGAAGTCATTGGGGGTGGATCTAATATTAAGAGCCATCTGTATCAATTAATAGGTATAACGATTAAAATCGATTAACAATTTACACATATCAGACACGAGTCAAAGTCTTACGAAAGAGGAGTGCTTGAGAATTTTTAACACCACACTCTAGGGTTATTGGTGATGGACTTCGTGATTTTGAACTATTATCAAGGGATGAGGATGACGTCTGAGTTAGTTGCCCCCCTCTCCAAACTACCACACAACTCCAATGGAGGACTTTGAGCCACGGCAGATTTACAGTGCATCAGTTCCTATACACAGCACTAGTGAAACAACCCACTCTGGGTTGTTTGTGTTTGGGGTTCGAGCAAAGATTAGCCATAGCAAGTTTTAAATGCAATTTTATTTATCCCCTTTACTTAATTAACACAACTAACGGTAGAAAATGCAGTAAATAATTAGAAGAGCAATTGCAGAGGTTTAAAGCTACTAACATATAATTAAGATTTTACTTAACTCCTGGAGCCCTCTTGATTCCTACAATTCTCTATAAATATCTTGCTTAAAAAACGACCGCCGATCGTAAATCGTATTCACAGTTTGATCACTTTTAATCTCCAACTATCAACTACCGACTATCCTGGCGTACACAAATACCAACGCTTAAATAGAAGAGCTCATTTAACGAAATCCCGTCTTCTTCTTCTTCTTCGAGGGAACCTTTTTAACATAACTTACAGTTAAAAAGAACAATTCTATCCAGAGGATTAGTAGAAAATTCGCGGATAGACTCGTTATACTAAGGCTTGAACTCATGACTCACCGGCCATGAGTTCGTGCCCATGACCACTAGGCTACCGAGGTCTAATATAAGCCTTAAAGCTTAGAAACTTTAATTAAATATGCCCATTTTTATATATGGGAAATTCAAGTAAGATATATCAAAAAATTATTTTAAATGTAAGTCATGTTCTTAAACACATTACGTCTAGATAACTTTATTTTTTTTAAAAAAAATGCTCTAAAATTAAACGTGATAACGTTACAGCAAAACGTTTCGTCATTTTGTTGTGCTTCCCGAGAAACTTGCTTCACGTTAAAAGTTCTCAGGTCGTTGAAGACGCGAAATGGCAAATCCATTATCTCACAGATCTCGGGCGATTTATCTTTCCAAGACAGAAATAATGTTTCCTCACCTTCTGGAAACGGAAATAACTATCAGCACCAAGAAGCCACGGGGTGAAATATCAATCCCATTTGACTGCCGAGTATCAAAATGTGACGTAGGACGAGACTCATAAACTTCGCGTCCTAACAGCCAATACGTGTGTCGACTGCACGATAGGGTCTCGCCTTCTACTGTGGGAAAATGTCGCCGTGGAGTAAAGATGGATAGGATCATGTGATTTGGGAATGAAGGGTGTGAGATTCTTCTCCCCTCCTTCAAGAAATGTTTCATCTTTACCCCCTGGTCATGAGAATTAAAAGAACCGTGCATGTAATTAATTTGTATTGTTTTTATTCTCTTTTTTTCCCCAAGATGATCCTTTTATTACAACGGCGACAATTTATTATTGAGATGGGGCTGTTCTTGGAATAATTTTTAAGAGGGTCTGCTGTAACGGGTGCGTAAAGTTATTAACGCAGATCATGAGTGGAATTAGCATATTACGCATTAGCTGTCATGCGTGAAGAAGTGAATAATGTAACGGAAAACTTGGGACGTTTTTTGGGATTGAAGAAAAATTGCTGCTTCCTTAAGAAGTTCTTAAATAAGTCTGAGAATTCACCTAATCTTAAATGATAGAGTTTAATTAGTAATACTTTTCACGATAGAAATTTGCTTTAATATATTAATATTAACATAGCATGGTTATAAAAGGTTTATCAATTTGGTGTAGTGATACCATTTAAACCTTTTCCTTTTAAATAGGGATACCTTTACCTTTCCAGATGCCCATTTCTTTTTTTTTATATTCTGTTCATTTACATTTATAAACCATAATGAGTAATAAGGAAACTTGGTGGAGCTCAAAACTACTAAGTCGTTCACTGAGGGAAAATGTAGTCGGTTCATAAAGATATTTTGGAATAAAAGTGGTCCGCGGAGAACTCGGTCACCCCAAGTACTTTAAGATTGTAAAAGAGGGAGATATGTGACAAAAAGAGGTGAATTAAAGTAGTTGGAGATCCCTAGCGGAAAAAGATTTGGGGCTCATGGCTCAAAAACGAAATACGAAAATAGTGAAAAGATCCACTGGTCTGCTAGATCACCGGATCTTTCTCCAACCGAGCACGTATGGGACATCAATGGATGGAAACTCGAGAGTCATCTAAACCAGAATTAAGCAACCTTTTTAGTCCTATCCAGAGCAACAGGCATGCGATTCCATTGCACAAACTGATATCCGATGCTTGTACCACAAATTGTATGTACACTTACTTGCTTGTGGTTGCACCGGTTCTAGTGCACCATCATTTCGCATTTGGAATGGCACTTCTCATGCCTACATTAATTATGATCTTGAAATTTTAATCATATAAATATGCTACCTACACAAACGTATTGCCGAAGTTTCATTAGTCTACAATAATTTTTTTTGGTGATGGGATTTTATCCCCATCACAGTGTAAGATGTATCAGAGAATAACTAAGTGGTATGAACTAAAAAGTTAGTTGCTTGACTTGATTAGCATTCGTTTGTTCGAAGTAAAATTTGGGCAAAAGAGCGCTTGAGAAAATTTTGTACAGATTTCAGCAGTACAGATATACAGAAGGAGGATGGCTAGGGCTGCTACAGGACTCAAATCCGTAGAAACCTCGTAATTTTGAGCCATCATCGAGGAGGAACCCTGAGCAGGCATCCCTTTCTAGAACTTTCACACCTCGCCAACGGGAGGATATTGAACTTCGACAGATTTAACAGGTATCAGCCTCTTTACACGGAGGGTCTTTAGTGGTACTAGTCTCAAACTCATGACTTTCTGGCCACGAGTCCGTGATAATAGCCAATAGGTTACTGCAGCCTTGAAGTAAATCAAAAACGAAATCTTAAAATATTTTTCATCATCTATCTCGACTTTTCTTTCTTTCTCTTCATGACATATAATCCGTTTAGGTTTTTAGGTCTATTTTCGATGATATTCTTTCCACTCGCTTCCGGGTTTTTCTTCGATGCTGACCTTTTCTTTTTTATCAAAACAACCCAAAATAAGTCAATTGAAACAAACAAACACACAATACTGATGTTTTTTCCCCAATACTTGACACTTTTTACTGTTATCGGCAATGTTCTTTATCCTTCTTACGAGCCAGTGATATTACATATCTATGAATAGAAATCACTCGATTTGTTGACATTTGTGTCAAATTATTGTCAAGTGGGTTATACTCGTGTCGCGAGAAGGCAATCCAAACAACTACTGCGCACCTGATAGTTAGGTAATTTGCCCCCATAACATTCAATTTAAAATCCTGTGAAAAGTAGCAGTTTAATGCAAATGTCAGATATCACTCGCTGTCTATTGTAGGACTTTTTAAGTTCATGAATTTTTAGTTTTATGAAAAAATGAACATACAATGGAAAGTCATTAAGTTACAAAAGACAATAAAAAATAATTTAACATGATAATCACACATTTGGAAGCAATTTTTATTTTTCATCATAATCTCCAGCAGCGTTGAGGCATTTATCCCTCCGTTTTATCAGAGCCCAAATTCCAGCGTTATAAAATTCTTGGATAGCTCTTCATGCTGAACATCCTCGTCATCTGCAAATTCTTTGCCTTCAAGATCTTGTTTCTGTAGACCAAACAGATGAAAGCAAAGGGCCATTCCATTTGTTTTTGTGTTCCTCGGTCAGTTGCTGGGGGACTCAACGTGCGGACATTTTTCGGAAATTCAAATGATCATGCATTATGCTGTATATTAAACCATGAGAGCATCTTATTGCCATTGCGATGCTGTCAATTGTAACTCTTCTATCAGCCCGAATCAATTCATTTACTTGTTACTCAGTTGATTTTGTCGTAATTAAAACTGGATGGCCACTTCGATCTTCATCAACAATTTTGGAACGGCCTGCGAAAATTTCTTCACTTAATTGTACACTGCTTTATGTGATAAACACAGCTCTCCATAAACAAGAAACATTTCTTAATGGATATTTTTTTTATTCAAGTCCTTCCGCCCACAAAAATCGGACCACAGCGATCTGCTCTTCCATCGTACAATCATACAGCACCATCGCCATTTTTGAAACTGCATTACGCATGCGTGTGAATGCTACCTACTCAATATGAATTGACTATCATAAAGCTGTATGCGTCTGCCATCTGTCACCATTCTTTGGAGATATCTGTTACAACTTTAAATCTGCCATTTGCATTTGTGACTTACTTAATGACCTACCCTCGTATTTTTTAAGGTATAGGCCAAGTGGGCCTGCACACTAGCCTCGGCAGGGGCCTTGACTTGTTTTTGACTCAGCCTCAATTTTAATTGCCAAATACGGTTCACGGACATATTCTCCAAAAATCTAGGAATTTTGAACTGTATACCAAGTGGCAAGATATCATTAATATGTCTTGTCCATTGTCCGCATCTAAGATTAATCCCATCACCATGCAACATCATTCGGTTGAAAAATGGTAGTCTGTGGTCGGTTTGTGCCAAGATTTATGAGATTGTGAGTCATGCACAATTATTTTTAATACCCTTTTATAAGCTTCACTTGTATGTAACGGAATATTTGAGTTCAATTTTTACCCCCTTTAAAAGGTCAGATTAATTCGAAATTTTGTTCACTTGTCCAGGACTGATGGCAATATAAGGATTTAATAATTTTGTTCCATTGTCCTGATCAGGATCTTCAGGATTAACGATTTCCCATTTTCAGATCCCATCCCGCATCTGGCGACTCATTTCTGATCCCATTTCCAGATTTGGCGACTAAATAAGTTACAACTTTGTTCGATTACCTATAAAAGGGTGTTTTCTAGTTTTTTAAAACTATAATTTATTATTTAGGCTTCCCGTTTGTACGAGTATTTAATTACTGTCGACTTAAGAGTTTTACTTTTGTAAGAGGGTCCACGACCTCAAGAAATCTTAAGGCGTCACTTATAATAAGATGGATAATCAAGTTTGATGACTTAGAAACTAGAAGATCTCAACTGAATTTCCTAATCTTTTTTGAATTACTTAAAAAAAAAAAAGAAACGAGACATTTTTTATCATAATTAAATGAATGTCTAAGCCTTCATATAAGGTAGAAAGGTAATTTAAACACTGAGGCTTCAAGTTGAAGTCTATACAACTTTCAAATCCTTACACTCTCAGTCACTTAGATAATTGTTTTAAAAAATTGAGGAGCCTTCAAAGCTAAACCTAACGACGCAGAAATAAAATAAAACGAAATGATCTGTGAAATGCTTAGGAAAGAACATCTTTGGTCTCCTAAAAGCTTTAAAAGATTTTGTTCCAGTTTTTAACTGTCTTGTTTCCTGATCATAATTAGGATAATTAGAGGTCATCAGAGTAAACAGAACGTCCAAGAATAAAGGAAATACCCACATTTAAATTGGAATGGCATATTTTTCAGCATCGAGCTCTCATTTTGCTGGTTCACATTTTTGCGATATTTTTTGCTAGATCAATGATTTTTCCTTTCTTCACTGCTTTTTTTCTATCATTCACGCTCTTCAAGAGTCAATTTACTACCGGGCATATTGACTACCGTTCTTAATAATCCATAAACCTCTTTACGAATATCAGAATTAACTTTATCCAGTACTTCCTTTATTATACAAGCGATGCGGATATAAAGCAACTACAGCCAGCTATTAACTCCAAAACAAAATCGGAAACTTTGGAATGAATATTTTTAACAAATTCTATTTTAGAAAATTCATTTAAGGAAACAGTTATTAGAGCAAGATAGTAATAACAAGTGACAAATTTAAATGAATATGCTGTTGTATTAAACAAAAATTATTCAGAATGCACCATTTAACTCCTTAACTGATTTGCTCGTACACCGTACGGGTCACCGAAAACTAACCACAACCGATTTGCCCGTATGCTGTATGGGGCACTAATACTTTCTTCTTTCTATCGTGATTTGTCCATATTTTTCATTCTATTACTAGTACTAGTGTGTTTTACAGAGATGTAGATTGTCCATGGTACTGAAATTCTTCACATCCGGGATTTTATTTGCGGTGAAGGCGGGAATTTTTCATTTAAGGCAGGAATTTAGATTCTTGACAATATTCGATAAAGAACAAGGATTGGCAAGGCAATGTGCAGTTTGTTGCTTGAGAAAAAATGAAAATGGGAAGTTAATCTAAAAAGGCCGATATTATCTCTTTCTCCATTTGCAACGTAAAATTTACTATTACACCAAGCTTCAAATTGTGTGTGCACATATATATGGCCACACACACAAAATCCTCAACCGTTTGAAAATCAGGTACAATTATGAAATATTTTTGTAAGTATGAGACAAACTCTTTAATATATATGGAGTATTCTTCGTAGCATGTGAAGTATACTAATAAAAAGCAAACATTTAAGGGTTTTTTGTGTTCCAAAATTGTAAAATAAGAAATAGCGTGAAAACTTTAAAATTGAAAATTAAAGTAAAATTCTTCTATTTTTGTATTCCTCCGTTAATTATTATGCTTAGTTATATGCAATAAAAAAATGTGCTTTTTTTGGAACAGTTTCGGCAAAAAAACTGACTGCTTAAAGGATTAAAATACATAAAGACGTTAGCCACACACTTTACCGGGTATTTTATGATGCTGTATAGCTATATATACTCTTTTTAAGTTATTAAAATAACTATATATATATATATATATAAGTCCCACAGCATTAAGCTGTCGGTGGTATTAAAAAAAATTTATAGTCTTTGGCTGTTGATGTTGGCCAGGATTTGAATTATTAAAACGGAAGTATAATTATCTTTTGTGCCCTCGTAACCTCCCTACCAGAGTCAACTTCTGCAAAACCAATTTTAATCGAATCTCTACTCAGCAGTACAAACATGCTCAGCAAATTTCAACTCTATACGTCTAAAAGTATAAAAACGGGAATTTTTTTTCTTTATAAGCCCCCTTAACTGGGGAGTCAATTTCCGCAAACCCCGTTCTTTGCGTAACCGGATTCAATAACACATACTTACAACTTCCCTTATTCAACAACAGCAAAAGCATTTTTGCCAAATTTTACGTATGTAAGTAGAATATTTTTTTTAAAAAAGTGAAATATTTTTTTTATCTAAACCATCCGCGTAACCTCACCTCGGGAGTCGATTTCCTCAAAATTCGTTTTTATCGAATTTTTACTGAACAAATGAAATATGTTTGCTATATTTAAATTCAACAAGTTCAGAAATGGGAATTTTTAATAATTTTCCGCAACCCAAGGAATTCCCTTTAGGGGAGAGTCGATTTCCGTAAAACCAGTTCTTAGTGGATCTCTACTCAGCAATAAAAACATGTTTGACAAATTTCAACTTTGTAAATTTTATAATTCAAACAAGTAATAATAAAAAAAATTTCTTAAGTCAATTTCTACTAAGATCAACAACAACAAAAAAAAAAAAAAAAAAAAAATTATTTTAGTTACTTTTTATTAAATAGTTACAATTAATATAAATATGTATATACATATGGCAGAGTCACAACATTAAGTGGAAAATATCATTAAATATCGTATTGTCATCCAAAACAATCGTGTATATAAAATTTCAGTTCAACTGAATGCTTTGAAACGTGAGGGGAAAAAAATCTTTTAAAGTTTTGACTCAAGTCGCTAAAAATGAAGCCAACGTGACTGTATCTGTAATTACTTAAATAACTAATTTCAGTCAATTAGTTTTAATTAATTATAATTAAATTATCATATTGTTACCCAAAGCAATAGTGAATAGAAAATTTTAGCTCAAATGAGCGCTTTAAAATGTGAGAAAAAATCCTTTTCAAGTTTTGACACAAGTCGCCAACAATGATGCCAATGTGGCTGTATTTGTAATTCTTTGAATAATTAGTTTTAATTAAGTAATTTTTATTAATTAAAAGTTAAATTACTGTATTGTATCCCAAAATAAGTGTGTATATGAAATTTCAGCTCAATTGAGTGCTTTAAAATGCATTTTATTAACGATTGAAAATTTGAATAAGATAAATAGAGAGAGAGAGTGAGTAGGAATATATTGGAAAAAGAATTTTTTTTTTATTTATAAGGACCCCGTAAGAGTCCCATCAAATCTCTTTTGGAGTCGTTTTCCAGAAAAACCATTCTTAGCTGATCTCTGCTCAACAAAAGAAGTATGCTAGAGAAATTTCAAGTTTGTAGTATGTCAGTTCTCGAGATCTTTTGATGAATGTGATAGTCCCTTTTCTCCTATTAAAAAATACACTCATGTGCAAAATTAAGGTCACAGACATAAAATCTATGAAAACTGATGAACTATTCAGTGCGTTGCCACGAAATTACGCACAGAGACAGGTTACAATACGAGAAAGAATATAGTAACATAGCATTATAGGAAAGATTTTAATTTTGAATTAAGATAAAGGTTTTATCAAAAGGGGAGAACCATGAATTAGAGACAAAGTATTTAACTCTGGGAAAGTCTGTTTTATATGGAGTGTAAACTGCTATATTACTGCTATGAATTGCTATATAAGCCTCCCGACGAGTTGATATATTGTTTATGAAGGTGTCAATAAGTATCCGTGGCAACAAAGCCCATTCTTCCAAAAGAGGGACTTTTACTCCCTGGGGGGGGGATCCTGGGAGGAGAGTTAAGCTGAGAAATGGCTTATCCTAAGCCATCCCAAACATATTGAATAGAATTGTGATCCGGAGACCTCGAGGGCCAATCCATATGGCGAATATCAGCTACTTCATGGAATTCATCAACAATGTGAGCTCTGTGTGGCCGCGCATTATCGTTCAAAAAATGTATTCCAGGCCCACAGCACCCAGAAAAACCTCACATAAGCATCCGGCATCTCATCCCTATAGCTCTGTGAGTTGTCAGTGCCCGCATCGAAAACGTGCAGTGGTTTATGACTACCCAACATTATTCCACCACAAACTAGGCCACCAAATCTGTTGATTTTTGTTACGTAGGAGGGATGAAAGGAGCTCCATCCAGGTGAAGACTCGACGAAAATCACCTTGTCTGGTACATTTCGACTCATCACTGAGAAGAAAACGCCTCCTCTCTTGTATGTCCACGACTGATGTTTTCAGATCCCCAATAACCGTTCTTTCCTGCTGAATGCAGTCAAAGGGATGCACCAGACTTGAAGCCGGGCGTAAAGGCTAGCTTCTGCAAGACGGCTGTAGGCTGTTTGCCGGGAAATACTTCTTCTAGATACAGCAGCAAGGTCAAGAGCAAGTTGATGAACCATTTTTCGCCTATGTCATTGTGCGCTTAAGGCCAAATAGCGATCCTATGCATATGTCTATGCTCTGTGGCGACCTTGGCTGACCTTCCTGGTAACTGTACCACTTTTTTAGAATAGATTCCATAACCGGGGACCACTTTCAGGCCCGTTGTACCCATCGACCCACCCCCACTTCAGACTGGCATGCTTCAAGCCTGTGAACGGCTTTCCACCTCAAGAAATCATTTAAACGCTTACGAGAAGTTATTCTCACTGCAAACATACCAACTTGTTTGTTTTAATGCAATATTCACAAAACTGGAGGCAAAATTCCCATATGCTTGAACGGTCTCAATCAATAATTCTTCAAAAACATGTAATACCTGTCGGTTCCTGCTTACATCCGAAACCCCTTGTCTACCCGCAGACCCGGCTAGGTGTGTGGGAGAAACTGAATGATCGACAGACATGATTCAATCTAATTAATTTATTGTTACCAAAATATCAATCAGACACAATAGCAATCTAATTAAGATAGGCGATCAAATAGTAGAGCACGGAGGTGAGATTCACTAACACAGGGATACTACTACGGACCTTCAACTGAATCTACGATAGCTTAAATACGCTCAATATAAACTACATCGCACACTAATAAGCTACTTTCTAATCAAACAAGCTCACGATACCTGTACTTTTTATACAGCGGATCCTACACTTGAATCCTGCAGGAGATCTTTATCGGGGTTTGATCACTGTCGTCGGATCCACTCTCCTTAATCCATTTTCCTGGACAACTCCAAGACCTCTTAATAATTCCACTACCTTTCAATCTTCAATTAACAAATTAACTCGCAAATTCTTTGCTAACTCCTACGTGCCAACTCTCAAACTCGCGAAAACAAAATTTATATAATATACTTCATTAACATAATCACGCTTTCTTGGTCGGTAAAGTTGGTTGAATTAAAACATTTTTCCACAGAAGAGTCCCCAAGGTATTCATATAGTCGCGGATAGATCCGTCACAAACTAACATTAAACACGACATTTTTTCTAAGCTAAAGGTTGATATTGTATATATACTATCCGTTCTTCAAAATAAATAAAATAGAAATTCTATCAGTTTTTTTTTACTCATTTTAAAATTATGACGAAAAACATGTTTGTGACCTTAACTTTGGACATGAGTACAGATACCGTTTGCAAACTTTTATCAAGTATTTTTTCGAATTACGTAAACATGTGGCAACACTCGGGAATTTATTTCATTTGATCGGCTGAATATAAATATGTTTTTAAGGACTTTTCATTTTGCTGACCTTCCAAATTGTCGAGTGTAATTGAGCAAAGAACATGCATTATATAAATTTAGTTTCCGTAATGGAGTTTCTTCTGTAAACCTATTTGAAATTTTGGAAAAGAAGCTCTTAAAGAAGACCCAAGAAAATAACAGTACTCGAAATCAAGGTAATATTTCCTTTATTGTCGTGATGTAGTGCATTATGAGTTTCTGTCAACTAGCCAGATGGTCAATAAAGATTATTATTTGAGTGTTTACCGTCGCTTGCGTGTAGCAATTCGTCGAAAACGACCTAAATTGAGGCGAGATAACTCAAGGGTTTTGCATCATGATAATTCGCTTCCTCACAACGCCATTACTATATTCGTGAGTTTTTCACTGAACATTCAACAAATACGCCTCGACAAGCTTCGCATTTATCAGTGAATTTTTCTTGTTTCCCGATTGAACCTGCCTTTTGGCGATCACCATGTTGAGGCCCCTGATGCAATACGAGAAAATTTAAAATGAGCTTTGAAGGAGTTTCACAAAAACTACAGTAATGCGAGTTTCCAGGATTGGGAAAAAATATTGGAAGGTTTACAATAAAATCGAAGAAGATTACTTTGAAGGAGATGTAACACATTTTGATCAATTTATTGGTACCTTTTGATTTAAAGCAGCATTCCGGATACTTTTTGAATACGGTAATATCGCTTAGAAAAAAAATAGGACAAAATTGACTCACTTATTCCTTTGCTTATTCGCTTACTTATCACGAGATCTCTAGAACTATCAAATATACAGACTTGAAATTTGACAAGCTTGTTTCTTTTGTTCAGTAGAGATCCACTTGAACGGGTTTTGTGGAAATCACCTTCAAAGAGGTTTTTAGGTACCTTGTAGACAAAAATTCTCGTATTTGAACTATTAAACCAACAGATTTGAAATTTGGCACATATCTTTCTTTTGTTGAGTAGAAATCCACAAAGAACGGGTTTTGCAGAAGTTGAGTCTTAAGGAGGGAAGAAAGGGTGCGGCGCATTGAAGAAATTTTTTTTTTCAATTTTGGATTATTAGACCAACGGATTTGAAATAATTTATGGCCAATTTGGTAGTAAACTAGAAAGTTCATGTGTTCATTTGCTTATGACATTGAGGAGAAACCTTTCTCAGGAGTAGATAAAAAAAATGGTGGAGATGAACTTGGTTGGTATAATCACTAAATATAATGCCTATATGCATAAAGAGAAATTATTAGAAAAGCTTTAATAAAGAATTCTTATTGGTATATTTCAGCATGATACGGAAAAAGATGGCGAGTTTGTATGCGCTTGATTATCATCTCTCGACTCAGTATTGTTATAAACTTGCTTATGAACACTCTGCGTCAGAATGATGAAACATGCACAAAATACGAAATGAGATAGCACATAGCGCATTAGCTGTTCGTTAGATGAATATTATAATTTAACCATTGATGAGATCTTATCTTTTTTTTTTGTTTCAACCATATATAGGACAGATTCGTATTTCTTCTTATAACAAGCTCGTTTGAACATGATGAACTATTTAGAATATATCATAAATTCTGTTTACAGTACTGCTAAACATCTATGTAATAATTTAGTTACGCATTTTTTGATTATTTCTTAATTACAATAATCCAGAAATTAAGAAATTATTGAAAAAAAATGCTCAAATCATTTAAATTTGTACACAATAATGAGTACGCCATTTTCTTCGAGTTATTCAATCTTAATCCGTCTTCCTTCTTGGCATATTTTGGAACCAAATGAATTTTAAACTGTTGTGTTGCACAATTATTTTACTTCCTTAATTATTCTTTCCGTCAGAAAACGTCCCATTCTTAAGTTATAAAGTCTTAAGAAATTATACTAATAGATAATAACAAATTGAAATAAAAAGATTGGTTTGATTTGATTTGATTCTTTCAGTACTCTTTATCGGACTCTATTTTTAACATCCTTTTATAAGCTTCACTTGTATGTAATGGAATCTTTAAACTCAATTTTTACGCACTTTTAAAAGGTCAGATTAATGCGAAATTTTACTCACTTGTCCAGGACCGATGTCAATACAATAATTTAATAGTTTTGCTTCATTGTCTTGATCAGGATCATCAGGATTAACCATTTCCCAATTTCAGATCCCATCCCGCATTTGGCGACTCATTTCAGATCTCATTTCCAGATTTGGCGGCTAAAAGAATAAGTTAAAACTTAGTTTGATTAATTATAAAAAGGTGTTTTTTAGTTTTTTTAAACTATAATTTATTAATAGTATAAAGAATATTTGAGATTCAACTTCCAAGAAAGATGCTTCAAAAACGCACAGAAAGACCCCCCCCCTAAAAATATTCCAGTAGTTACCGTAAAATCTGGCGTAAACGCACATTTTATCACAAAAAATAAGCTCGAAATTTACGGGTGTGCGTTTTACGCCGGACATAAAAAGGAGAGCTTCAAAAATAACAGAAAAAATGAGCATAGGAAGGGAAAAAAAATATAGTTTTCAACAAATATCGAAATACTGTATATTTAAAAGAAATAACATTCCTTATGAATTTAAAGGGCTGTAGTTCTAAAAGTATGCTATTTTTTTCAAAAGCTTGGTATAATACCTCGAATAAATCAATTCAAAACATAAGAGCACTACTCAGCACATTTCAGGTTTCTTCGCAAAAAAGGGGGTGTGCGTTATACGCAGCGAATATACCTAAAAATTAAAAATTGCAGCTTGAAAGTTATAGGTGCGATTTATACAGCGATGCCTTTTACACGCCGGATTTTACGGTAAATATAATTTTGTTGCTTAATTAGAACCATAATCAGATTTCACATTTATAGCATAAAAACATGTATGCTATAGTACCTCTACAATCAATTGCACAATTCATAATGCATTTCCTTAAGATATCTAACTACGTTCGCGCGCGCGGAAGACTGATTTCGAAAAAGTGTGTAAATTAATAATAATATGTTTTTTGTATTTAGCGTCCCTTGAACTAGAATAAACATAAACAGTACTTTGAGAGTATTATTGGAATAAAAAAATTATTTATTTGCAATTTTTTTGAGGGAAAAATGAAGAAAAAAATGACACATTTCCTCAAACATTCTCCTTTTATGAAAAATGCTTCCCTAATTATAATATTTCGCCTATATATAACTAAAACTTCTGTACAGAGCCTGAATTAGAAATTTTGAAAATATATTACTTATAGAAGTGGATTTATTCATATTTTAATATATCAGATATTAGAGAAACTGTTTAATAAAGAGCACCGTTTATTAGTTCAACAGATAAAAACTCTAAAAATGATGTGAATTTTTCAAAAATCAAAGTTCTGCTTTATAGAAAAATTTTATAGCTAAAAATATACAGACAAAATATTATAATTATCAATTTATTTTTCACAAAAGGAGTACGTTTTGAAAATAAGTTATTTGTTCAACATATTCCACCAAAAAATTGGATTTAAATAACGTTTCCTTGTACTCATATTCTTAAAACAATTTTATATGTATATTCTAATTCAAGTGACATTAAATATCAAAACATTATTCATTTATACGCTTTTTCAAAATCACCGTTCCAGGCGTAGTCAGTCACTTTAAATCAAAATAAACTACTCGTTATTAATAAAAGTAGGCTTCTCTCAAACAATTAATTAATCGAATCCCTGCATAGCTACATTAATCAGCCTTGAAATAAGACAGCGATCTCACCCTACAAAACTCTTTTGGACAGCTAAACCACATCGTACTTTCACACTGACTTTAATTTTGACTAATTGTCCTCAGTATCTATCTACTGGCATGTCTTATCGGTGTTATAATTCAGTTCACGTTTGAAATGTCACCGGAAGATGGCGCCCCGAGCGTTGGAAAGTGGTTACGACTTCCGATGAATCTGAGATTAATTAAGAATAACTTGTCTAATCTTAGCACGCTCATTTTCTTAAAATATTCTCACGGTAATGTTACAGATAAGGCGAATTGTAAGGTCACCAAACAATGTTTCATTTCAACGCAGAATGCCTTTACTAATAGCTTTATCGGCGGAGAAAAATCCGTTACTTTCCCCTCTAGTAACTCTTTATAAATACAACGTTAGATATCTTTAGGGATTCCAATATCGGAGCAGAAGTTCAAGACCGGTATTCAGTATTTTTTAGATCTTAATACCGGGATACCGGTAGTAGAAATTTTAGAAAGAGAGAAAACATAGATGTTTCTTTGTTTTATTTGCCAGTTTTATTAGAGTGTAAATATCATAAAAAATAGTTTGTAACTTATAATTATAACAGTATATATATATAAAGAATCACAAAAAATTAAAGGGACATCTTATCTATTTAAGTCACAAAAAAGTGTAAATATCATTATTCACTCTGTGGTACTGTTACAAATTTTTGAAATGTGATCTTAAAAAACATAATGTATCAATTGTACTGTCATCACGCTTGGAACGTCATTTTGTGCAAAGATTACCAGCCTCGAAAACGTTCTTGCGGCATCTACGCTAGTTAGAGGTATTGTTAACAATGTGCGAGGTATACTTTTTCCAAGTATTTAATTCTAAATCCCTCATCTTTTAAAAAAAATTAGATTTCTCGTCGAATGGTTTTGAATATAGCTAATTTCTGTATTGTATTTTGGTTCGTTGGGATTTTTTTTAAATTCTAACTAATTCTAATTTTTGTTCAAGAGATAATTCCTTTTCACTATCGACATTAATGTCACCATCGTCTTCGATAACTGTACCGAATTCTTCTGAATGTACATAGGTTTGTGGGTAAAAAATTTTAAGAAAACTTACTATAAACTTGATCAAATTTGAATTCGTTAGTCTCTTTTCTTCTTTTTCATTTTTATTTTTAAAATCATTATAAATATGTAAATACCGTAAGACATTTTCTATTTCGGAGACAATATTAAAAACGTGTAGTAAATACCGAAAAAACGGTATTTAAACTTGTGAATACCGGTATTACAAAATTGTACAAATGGCTCAAAATACCGGTTTTCGGTATCCCGGTATTGCAATCTCTAGATATCATCGTATGTGCTTAACTAGCCAATTAAGTAAGAAATCAGAATTGACAAATTTTTTGGCTTCAGTTACTTTAGTGTTTTTTTTTTTACTTTTACTTTGTTTGAACCAGATATTTTCGGCGTATAATTTTGCAGTCGAAACTGAAATGAGTCCAATAAATTTTGAATGGATTTTTAGACCGATTATTTAAAACCGTATAATAATTAACAAAATGAACAGCATTAATAAATTATATTCGAAATAACATTTCTATTTTTATTAAAGATCTCAGAAATTTATTTTTAAAAGTGTTTGATTAGATTACAAGTATATATATAAAGTATAATAAAATGAAAAAAAATAACAAGAGTAATCTATACAACTAACAAAGCTAGAGGATAGAAACCAGATTTTAAGACACCGAACTATAAAAAAATGGTGGAAATATATATTGTACACGATTTAAGAAAACGTATGTAATAGTAGGAAATAGAGTTAGAACTTTGAAATGGAAGAAACCAAAAGAGTCAATGGACTAAAATGGCGACCTATTATGATTTATAAAGCTGTTGCTGAATTAGGACCAGCAAATTAGGGTTAAGTATACCTTACGGATCCACCTTCCCCGTACAGTAGAAATTTTCGACATTATATATTGTTACTAAGAATATAATTTCATTATATAAGTGTATTGTAAAACCTTCATAGAAACAATAAATGTTATAAATAATTTTTTTCTTGATTTAATTTTGATGAATGGCAACACTCTGAAGCATCAAAAGAGCTATTGGTGACGGGCCTCTTAATTTTGCACCACGGTCAAGTGACGAAAATGACATGTGTACTGGCTCCCTCTGCTCTCCTATCCTCCATACCCCACTATAGTGGGTGGCCACGGTAGCCTAATGGTCAAAGTAACGGACTCATGGATGGCGTGTTATGAGTTCGAGCCTAGTACCCCTGAAGACCCGTAGTGTATAGGGGCGATGCAAGTTAAATCTGTCTAAGCCTGAACGTCCTCCCGTTGGTGTGGTGTAGTAGTTAGAAGATGAGGGTACCAGCTCAGGAATCGTTCTCGTCACTTGACCATGGTTCAAAAGCCAAAAGACTTTGTGTAGCTGAATATAGCGACGTTAATATTCACTTACTTACCCGTCATAGCGAGGACTTAAAGAGTCCTCGACAAATTTAATATGTATCAGACCCTCTATTCGGTGGGTCTTCAGAGGCACAAGGACTCGAACCTGCGATTCGACAACGCTGCCAACGAGTTCGCGACCATAACCTTACAGTTACCGCAACCTTTATTTTTCTTGAAGATTTTGGAGTTCCTCTTTGAGGTTTAATAGCAATGCTTTTAAAAAAGTAAATACATTTCTAAATGTTGGTAAACAAGCTTAAGGCAGTCTTTGCTTATTGTTAATAAGCAAAAAACCCAAAACAATTTTTCAGATTAAAAAAAAATTGTAGAATATTAATCTTTTATTCCAGTGCTCTTCAAACTTTTTCAACTCATGGAACCCCTAGACCTTGAAGGTGCTTTCGTGGAACCCCTAGAACTAGAAAGTGTTTTTGTGGAACCCCATTCCTTACACATACTTCAAGGAATATATCTCAAAATAATATATATTTAAAATAGATCAATATGTTATAAGCACTTTATGTAGAGGCAAAAAGAAATATTTCATTTATATTATAATAAAAAACTCAAATCTAATTTTTAAAATATAATTTATTGTTTAATAATATTAATTTGTAATTCAAGTGTCACCTACCCATGCATTATATTTAGTAACTGCGATATATGCTAGTATTTTTTACACAAACTCTGTCGAAGTTTTGGTCTAATCGCATCACATATTCTGAGTTTAATTTTTTTTATACTTCGTTTCTTTAGCCATTTACATTGAGAAATATATTTCACTTAAATAAGATGTTCTAAATGGCATTAAATGTTTATAGCTGTGTGAGAAATCCCGTGTATTTTGCATGAATTTTTAACCTAAAATTTATAAACTGTTCTTGATTAAATTTAGACCTTAACATCAACTCTGTTGATATGCTGTCCCTTTCCTTCATTACAGGTGTTGTTTTCCCCCAAATGTAAAAATGTGCATTTTCTATTAGAAAACTATTTAATTTTGCAATATATAGTGCTAACTAATAGGTACAAAATTATCTCATGGAACTCGAGATAGTAAACAATAGAATAATGAGAGAGTATGAAGCATATATATAAAGATAAAATGTTTTAATATTATTTTATTATATTACAATAAAAGTTTAAAAGGGGCCGTGGGTAGCCTAGTATTTAGAGGATCGGACTCCAAACCGGAGGGTCTGGGTTCGAGGCCTGATGCCACTAAATACTCTCCAAGTACACACGAAGCACGTGCTCGTTAAATCAGTGGGACCAAAAGTCCTATGGGCGGTCACAGTAGAAACCACGGATGCAGGGGGCGGGAGAATATTTGCTTCCCCTCCAGTTCCATGCCTAAAATTGGGGAGGTGGAGATAGGTGGTGTCGCCATCTATTGTGTTGAACTTTTCAGAAAGGACACGACAACAACGGTAAGGTTGGTTCCATGAAAAATTTCGCAAAATAAAGAAATTCGAAAAATAGAGGTTCGTCATATGGAGGTTTTAATGTATAATAAAGGGAAAGGTATAGAATTCAATACGAATAAATTCAAATAACGGTTACAATAGTAATTAGTGATATTTTCACTAAAGAAGAAAGTACAACACATATACATACACAAATTTGAACTTCCTTTCAAGACAGCCCTAAGAGAGAACGCCGTTATATAAATACAGAACTAGAAAATACAGCTAATTTTAAAAATTGCATACTTGCATGAATAATTTTGGGTAAATGAACGTAAATTCTCTTGTTGGAAGCTGTGGAATCGATAAGAGGATTTTATGAAACGAAGTAATTAAAATAACAAAAAAAAAACAATATATAAAGTAATTATTAAATTTTTGAATAAATACCATTTATTGAACAAACTTGTTGAAAATCTCTAAATTTAGCAATCGCAAAAATATCTGCTGGAAGTTCTTTCGACATGGGAAGGAAAAAGAATAAAAAAATAGGGGTTTTTCTTTTTGCTTATTTCGTGAATCTAAGTATTGCATTTTGTCTTTTGATGGTTAAAAAATATTTTCCTTTTATTTATAAGAAATCAAGAGAATCAGATTACATATCAAAAGATGCTCTATCAATAGCTTTCAGAAAAAAGGGACAGGTACTTTACCACAATATATAATCAATCAATTCTTTTAAATGTAATATTGAAATAATCAGTCAGTTTTATATCTATGAATGTTTAAAAAAGCCGCCTTTTCAAAGGGATTGTTTTCTTTATATTTCCGTTTTAAAGCTCTCTTTTAATGAAAAATGATGCTTACAGCATAAGCGTTTATATTTTTCATAGAACCGAAAACTACCTAGAATAAAGAACAATGAAATAGAGGGGGAAAGTGATATCTCTCTTTTTTTGTGATATTATTTTGAGTATGAGTTAAACTGAAATGATGAAATTGATTCGTGAAAAAATCAAACAGAAAATCGTAGTTTCGATAGATTCCATAAGAAAATTCTGATTCCTTAAAGGTACAAGTTTAAATTAAAATCCTCGGAATTCTTTTGTGAAAATTATTGGAAATA
This sequence comes from Trichonephila clavata, assembly GCA_019973975.1. Classification (NCBI taxonomy): domain Eukaryota; kingdom Metazoa; phylum Arthropoda; class Arachnida; order Araneae; family Nephilidae; genus Trichonephila; species Trichonephila clavata. The sequence continues at coordinate 66,919 of BMAO01020889.1, read as the reverse complement.
TATATATAAAAATTGAAACAGAGACACACATACATGAAATAGTATTCTGAGATGAAACTCCCTTGCGAATTCAAGTGACATAATTCTGCATAAATTCTAATCTTCTTTAAAAATTATTTTTCATAAAGTTATTTTTCAAAATAATTCTTAAAAATCATCTTCACACTCAGAATAATTTAAATGGTATCGTCAAGAAAATATCTGGTTTGAATCGATGCCTTTTTTTCTTTTTGAGGATCTTATATTGAGAACATATTTTTTAGAATCATAATGAAATGACAATGGCTGCACCTGATTTGTAACTTCTTTTCCCTATCTTCCGCATCAAGCAGTATGAGGAGTTTTAGGACTAATATATTGATTATTCGACAATTATGACTCTGAATTTCATTTCTAATACTTCATTATTCAGCTATTGCAACAACTGTATGTATATGATGGCAATTAAATTAAATCTAAAAGACAATGGAAGCCCACATCAATAAATAATCATTGCAGAAAGGATAGAAATAAAAATTAATGATAAAAATGAAATACAAATTCAATAAATAAGTAAATATTATCCCTTTATTAAATAAAATTAATAAAGGAACAAATAAAAATAAATGAAATGAGAAACTTTTCTATCATAATGGCATGGAAAAGCTGTCAATATTTGCATTCTTAATACTTTTTAAGTATATACTATGCATTTTGTGTTTTAAATATATATTACTTGAAAGATAGAACTGATTGACAAAAACTAATCAATATTCTAATTTAAATTGATTCTACAAGAATATCAGGTATCGATTTCTGTAATTTCAATAATTATTATCTCAGCGAGCAAATAATTTTATTTTACATTCTCAAGTCCAAAATTATTCTTAAATAATGGATTCATCGAGATTTTGATAACGCATTTTCTTTATTAAAAAAATTCCAAAATAAGACCATTACCGATTATTTATTACTCCAAACAACTTTCAATCAAAAAAACTCGCTCACTTCGACCTCCATATTGGACGACATTTTCGTTGCCATGCAAAAAAAAAAAAAAAAGTAATCAAGCATCTTAAGATATGTTTAAAGTCTTTTATATTCATTCATGGCACTTTGTTTTGATCAGTATATACAAGACAGAGCATTATTCATTATTGATGGAAATTAGCCAATGTATAAATAGAGCATTTACTTCATAAACTTCTCACTATATTCCCGTTAATACAGAACCGTCCATATAATAAAATCATTTGGCTTGGCTTTAATCAAGATCATTCGATAGATAAAACTGGCAACGCCCTGAAATGTCCCGGCATGCAACAGTACCCGCCACGCTTGCTGATCGTTTAAAATATTCGTTTCACGAACCGGGGATTTTTAAGGAATCAATCAATTTACTTTTCTTTTTTTCGCTGCATATTTAGGCGTTAGAATATTTAAAGATGCAGAAAAAAATCGTTTACAAGGTATCGAAATTATCATACTTTTGTTGTTAAAAAAATTATAATTTTGTTTAATTTTAGCCTCCCATGGAAAATATTTGCACATTTCGTGATGTGTGAGTATGTTCTTTTGTAACAAATAATTACAATGTTTTCATTGAAATATTTTTCCATTATATTACTTTATTCATTAAAGTATGTTTTTAATGTTCGGAGTAATGTGGTTGAAATTGTATTACTTGTAATAGCTTTTGCGGAACAATTTTCAGAATTTCTTTTCTTGTATGGTATCATATATATATATATCTACTATTGTGTCTGATATTGCCAACAACTTTCAAAACAAAAAGCTTGTTATTATAAATAAAACTTGCTTCGTATTTTTTTGTTAGTTTTTAAAGTTTTCTTTAAACAATGCAAATGCGCTTTTTAAAAATTTAGAAGTATTTTTAGCGGAAGTTTAATGCAAATTTTTTTTTATTGGTTTTAAGGAATTATTTATAATGAATGCGTTAAAAAGTGGCGAACTCTACGGTTTGCAACCTCGGAATCCCAGTATCCCAGTGTTTTTTCCAATCACGAAATCCCGGGATTAAAATAACTAATCCCAGGATTTAATTTTTGTCTAAATCATATTTAAAAAATTTTTCTCATAAAATTTTTCTAAGAATTTAATTCTTCGAAAATTTATATTTTGTTTATGAAATATGTACGTAAAATATTTTTGTGTAATTATAAGTGTTCTTGGTAAAAAAATATATGCGGGTCTCATTTCTCGTATGGGAGAACGTCGCACAGATCTAAGTGGCTCACTCTGCAATGTTTACGCAATAATATAAGCAACAGTCAAGAATAGATCTTGTCACAGATCCTTCTTCCATTAAATGCCGTTAATTAATAGAGGGCCTGCTTGAAAGACTTGAGACACTTCAAATCCCATAGCATTACTAACAGCTCATGTAACTGGATCTTCAATTTCAAATAAGGTAACACTTGAAATGGATTCAGATTTTGATTCAATAACTGGATCAATTTATACACAAAAATCTTTAAGTGTAGCAGAAGAACTAGATAAAGTTATCAAAGGGGTATATGCACCAATGTAGTCTATTATATTTAAGACACTGTCGTCAAAAATTCAAAAAAAGAAATGTCTCTTTTTTTAAAAATGGAGGGAGTCATGTTGACTACCTGAAAAGAACATACTCCTATTTAATGATGGTAACACCTACTAGGAAAGAATCCGAACATACATTTTCTTCAGCAGGACAATTTGCAACAAAAATAAGAAGCCGTTTCAACGATGAAACGCTGGACGAGCTGAGTTTTTTAAAAGCTACTTACAGAAACACAAGAAATGAAGAATTTTTTTTTAAAAATTTCATTATGTACTATTTTTATTATTATTTTTTTTTTATGATGAATGATGTTTTTTAGGATCCCAATCCCAGGATTGAAAATATGATACGGAATAGCAAACCCTAACACAGACTTCTCATATGGAGAAGGGGTTGGGGGGAGGGGGTTACCTTCTAAAAACATGTAGACGAGAGCTCTGAAGGGTTGTTGTTATTCTAATGCCATCTAATAGGAAAAGGCCAGGTCAAGGCCCACGAAATTCATCATGACAAAGGGCAAAGTGATGCCTGTCGTTAGCCGTAGCTTTGAGCACCATACAGGGGACAGTACGATTTAGCTTGTTTCCATCCCAATTTAAGGGAGAACACCCTGGGGGTGGTTCCCTTAAATTGGGAATTGGAAATCCCTTAAATTCTCTCTCCCCCACCTCTCTTCCCCTCCCACCAACCTCACGAGAGGTTTTGCGGCTCGACGGCTATTTAGAGTGCAGCCATCCCACAAAGGCACTTTTCATTAACAAGCATCTGTGCCTTCTCCGGGATTCGAACCCATGCCTATCGGCACAGCAGTTAGCGTCGCTAACCAGTATACCGTATGAGCGACTGTTTTGTAGAGAAAACTCTATAATAAAAATTAAAAATCTTTTGGTCTATGGGGGGGACCTCCAAACCTCTCTTTGAGTACGCAACTGGCATCAAATCTTTTAAAATATATAAATATACTCATGTAGATATTTTGAAAAGTAGGTTAACATGCTACCTCTCTGTATACGCATTAATTCATTCATATACTTCTAATCAAGACGTACATCAAACTAATTTTCCTAAACAGAATTAAGTGGGCACTGTAGCCAAATGCTCAAGGTCATGAACTCGTGACCGGCACCGATCATTTGTTCCTGTCCGGATCCCGCTGAAGACCCGCCTTGTACAGGGGCTGATGCCCATTAAATCTCTCGAGTTTCGGAGTTTTCCCATTAGCGTGGTGTGAACGTTAGGAGGGAGGGATACCAGCTGAGGCGTCGTCCTCGTCAATTGAACGTAGTTCAAAATTACGAAGTTTATCACCAACATTCCTCGCATTGCTTTAGATTACGACGTTAATAAACACTCTCCACTAAGAAATAAAAAAGAATCTATTTATCCATTTTCTCATGCAAAAGAAAATATCTCCTTTTGTTATAATCATATTATGCCAGTAATATAAAAAAAAAAATTTTAAAGTCAGTTTCTACTTTGAACGGATGAATAGAAAGTATTTTATTAACGATTGAAAATTTGAATAAGATATATTTATATAAAAAAATAAATAGGGAGAGAGTGAACCAATAGTAGGAATTGAAAAAGAGCATGATTTGTCTGCATTGTTGTAACAATGCACACCCGGTTTGGCTAGTTTGGCTGAAAAACCGGTTTTCGACGCCAACGTTTATCATTGTTTTAACAATTTAATTGTTACAACAATAGAAACGAATCTAAGTTGGCTTCGAAACCGGTAATTAATTAAATTAAATTAATTATCTAATAATTAATGAATTAATATTTGAAAAACTGTATTAACATCAAGTGTCATTCACTAAAAGTATATAAGAGAGAGAGAGAGAGTGAGCTAAATAGAGTAGGAATTGAAAAATAAAATACACATTCACACTGATATAATATGCTTATAAATGTATCAGTACTGCACAAAGTATATTTGATAATTTATTTACCAATACTAAATTATAAACAATAATAGTTTAATAATAACTAGCGACTCCCATGGGGTTGTCACATAGAAAATTTAATACTAATTGTGATAACGTGCTGTTTATAATTAAAGTCGTATTGTAGTTTTAGCATGTCAAAGCACATTATTATTGCATTCACATAGTGATAAAAATTATGACTGAAAATTGGGTCGCAAATATGGAAAGTTTGAGAAGCAATGTATTAAGCAATGATGATGCATAAAATTATTTAAATAACGCTTAACAATACACCATTACAACAGTAATTTGACGAAATAAAAGAAAATGTAACAAACGTATTTCTTTTGTCTCTGCTTCGAAAGGGTTACGAATATTCAAAGTTGTTCTTTACTCAAATTTGTACAAAAATCCGTGTTTATTCTCTCTCTTCAGGAAGCTTGAAAAATAAGACAATGTCTGGTCATTCCAGACAATGCCATCGCGGTTTGTTTGGGGTTACGTTAAGGGAGTACATCTTTGTGTGTGGAAAATTTTTGACATCCATCCATTTTGGCAAAGAGCTCTTTTACTAATGAGGTAGGGTCTTCCTCTGTCTCCTTCGAGTCTGAAGAAAGTGTTTTTGTATTTTATTCTCGTACCTGTTTTTTTAAGTTCTTGCAGTTCTTCAGTGGTCAGCTTTTCACTGTGCTCTTCCACTAATTCTTCCACATCATCATTATTGCTACTCAAACCCATGAATCCAACCAGTGAGACAAAAAAATAAGGCATAAAAAATAAAGCCAGAAGGAATGATTAAAGTCCCTTTTAATCATTCCTTCCGGTCGTAAATTCCTTTAACCAGTTAACTGTGACTGACGAGTATACTCGTCATAGAAAAGCTGCAAGATTGACTATTGACGAGTATACTCGTCATGGAAAAGCTTCAAGATTTTGAGTATTGCCGAGTATACTCGTCATGCGTAAAAATAGCGACAATTGGCCAGTTAAAATCGTAATTTTTGAGAAAAGCAAAACATTTTCTCAAATTTCAAGATGTTAAGAATTCTTTGAGGCTGGGATGAAATAAAATAAACAAATAAAAATATTAAAATTTTAATTGGAACTCATGCGTTCCCGTATGCACCGGCTGAAACAGTGTATAAGTTGGTTATTTATGAACGTTGATAATGTTTTTTAGACGTTAGCAAAATCAGGCAAAAATCAGAAAGTTTTTCAGACGTAGGCAAAAATCAGAAAGTTGATTTTTACCGATTTTTTTTTAATTCTTACTTTTATATATATTCAATTTTTCTTGCGTTTTTCAAGTAAAATGTGTGTAATATATGCATGTGTTTACCAAATAAATAAGTATTGGTAATAAAATTGCCAATTTTATAAAACAAACCTATCTTTTTTATCCAATATTCTAACAGCGCAACTTTTTTATTCTGTGATTGACGAGAATACTCGTCATCGCGCTCGATTTCCGTCACAAACATAATTGCGCGCTATCAAACTGGAGCGCCACAGTTAATTGGTTAAAAGTAGATTATTTTTTTAATGTTCTACAGGACGTCAATGGACAATTGTAAAGCCAGTTGCTTGCAAAGAAAAAAACTTCGTCCAAACTGACTTATAACAAGTTGGACGCGCATTCCAAAGAGGTAGTTTACCAAGATATCACTCTATTCAGGCAAGGGCCAACTGGGCCCGGCTCAGGGTGTCACCTCGGGTGTCTTTCTCTCGATTCGAGCTCAATAGAATTGTGGTTCGAATAACTTTAAATGTCAAACGTTATTCTTGAACTTATTCTCAGGAATATATCATATCACACATATATCAGGAATAACGAACTACCATAAATTCCGGCGTATCACGCGCACAACACTTTGAAGATGCAATTTTTAATTTTCAGGTATATTAGCCGCATAACAGGCACGGGCACCTCCTTTTTTACGAAAATACCTTCAATGTAAGTATGCAGTACTCTTATATTTTGAAGTCATTTATTCGAAGAATTATCCCAGGTCTTTGAAAAAAATATTATATATCTAAAACTATAACTCTAAATTCATTATATATATAGGTATGTCATTTCTTTTAAATATACAGTATTTCGATGTATGTAGAAATTTAATGATTTTCTATGCTCATCTTTTAATTTTTTTTGTTTTTAAAGCTCTCATTTTCATACCCGGCGTATAACGCGTACCGTAAATTTCGATATTTCTTTTTTGTGTTAAAGGTGCTCGTTATACGTCAGAATATACGGCCTATACCAATTGGCAACAGTGACAAGGCTTCATTATTACTTCATGTCCGTCGTGCATGTCTGGGCACTAGGTCTACCATTATTACGCATTTAGTTCAAAGAAGGCAATCGGTTTGTACCTAGGTTTGGGAGACTGCATTTATTTATTACGGGGTCGGCTCCGGTGCCTTAGAGGTAGAGCCTAAGGTAGTGGGTTCAACCTCGGCTAAATGTGAAAATCTTACGCACGCATGTCATACGATTATGTGGCATGTAAAAGATACATTGATTATCAATTTGGTTCTGGTACTCTCGGCAAAATTAAATCATGGCAATATTTAGCATCCGATCAGAGTTTTAATTAAAATTAATTAAACTGTCAAAAGTTTGGTTGCAAAATCCGCCACTAGAGGGCGCCACCAGTGAAATGGTTCTTACCCTTGGGGGACTTGCCGTGTCTGCAAAGGCCTATGTACCAAAATGCAGGCCATTTGAAAAAGAGATATTCGAAAAGAGGCATTTTTTCACGTATTTTAAATTGCTTTAAACTGTAAACTATCGTTCTTGAATATAATTTTCCTTGAGCGTCTTGGGACTTGAAAATTAATTACATGTAAAACATTTCCTCACCATATCTTTTAAGAAAGGAATTTTTCAATCTCTGTCAATATTTTCTGAATTTTTAACATTTTTTTTGTGAAAAGCTTGGTACCAATTCACAGTGCAGAAAATTCTTCGATCTGAACACTCGGAAAAATTACCATCTCATTTTCAAGTGTATCTGGGAAAATAACAGATTAATAAGACTTTCTCTTGACCAAACAGAATGTGGACATGTCTATAGAGGGGGGAAAAGAGAGAGAGAGAGAGAGAGAGAAAGAAAAAGAAACTAAAACATTACTGAAATATGTCGCCAGTACGTACGTTCGTGATTTGATTTCACGGTTCATTTCTCGTCGTGACTCGCCTGTTCATGAGAAGATCACTCCCTCTCTCCCTAAAATTGCTATAAAAACATAATAAAAAAAAACTCCGAAAAAACAGAGAGGACTTTTCTCTACTTTCTTTGCCATAACTGAATCTCATTCTCTCAATAGGAACACACCAAATAATGATGACAATAATAAAAAAAAATCGCGATATCTCTCAGTGAAGGAGGGGGGAGGTACAAACACGAAATAAGAAAAATGTCTTGAGTCATCCACATCCGGCGGAAATCGGCGTCAAGCACCCCTCCCCCCTCCCCTTCACGAAATACCTCGCGTGAGTATAGATTAACGTGATTCACGTGAAGGCCACGCGACGGCAGAATATATCCAATAATAATAATAATAATAAAAATAAATAAAAAGGAGAAATCTCTAGGAGGAAAAAATCTCAATAAATTACCAGAGGAGTGTTTTTAAGTTTTGAAAATCTGATAATAATCGCGAGGTTTTTCTGTGGCAACCTCTAATTGTTCTATTAAGAGACTTTAATGAGAGTGTGGCGAGGCACCTTGGCATTCTTGAGATGTCGCCAACATGTGATCATTATGTAACGGTAGTCGTGGGGCAAGGATTCAGCCCTCCTGTTTTTTGTGCTTCAAAAGACGATAACACTGTTCGAGCTTGTTGAATAGTACTAGACTAGAGTTAGGACGTATCTGTGTAACTTACGCTTCCATTCATCCATCCTTCTACCAGTACAGCCGCGTTTTCTAATAAAATAGCCCAGTACTGGGATTTACTTCCAGATTATCCTCTGTTTTCATCTAAAATTAAAAACTAGGATCGGAAGTATGGACATTCTTACAGTTAGAAGAATATTTTATGGCTTTAAATAAACACAGAATTGTTAATTTTTTAGAGAAAGCAATATTTTAATGTGTATACAACTCACTTTATACTTTTAACTAGCTGGTATACCCACTCTTCGCACGGGTGAATTGAAAAATTAAACAGTACAGATTGAAGGATAAAGAAGTTTTTAATGAGTTAATTTTACGTGAGTTTCAAATTAAACAACAACAACAAAAAAAAAATCTTTTTGCATATCTCAGCTGAACAAAAAAAACAACAACATATTTGTTAAATTTAAAGTCTGAAGGTCCAATAGCTGATAGAAAGGATTTTTTTAATTTATAACACACCACATTAATATTACTTTCTGTTGTATTTATTTTATGTTAAAATTGTAATATTCGCAAGCAATGCCGTTCCTTACATTATAATGACGATTCAATGTAAACGTACCGAAATGTTGGTGATTGAGCGAAGTTGGCACCATTTTTGGCGACCACGTTGGCAACTTGGCGATTGATTGAACGGTGCAGAAGTTGCTTTGCGGTTGCGCCACCTGGTGGGGAGTTGCCACAAAAAGATAGCACAAAAACCTTCTCCACGAAAAAATACATATACATGCCAATTTTCATAGTGATCGGTTGAACGACGTTGGAGCGAAGCGATTTCATTTTTACCCAAACATCCATTTTTATATAGAGAGAATTAATAATTTTTCCTTGTGCATAATGTTTCATATTTCCCCACAAACTATGAAATATTCATTTGTGATCAAACGGAACTTTATATTTCAAAGGGAATAATAAGATCGTAGTAAATTTTTTTCAAGAAACATAAAAATTTTAATTTACAAAACTCTTATTAGACCAGTTTTGACATATGCATCTGGGAAAATAACAAAACTGGAAGAAAATTGAATGACATATTTTGAGAGAAAACTAACTCGGTGTATATTTGGAGGTGTAAACGAAAACAATAGCTGGAGCAGAAAATACAATTTTTGAATTATATAGATTTTATAAACTACTTGACATTGTTAAATTCATAAAAATTGGATGGCCCATATAATTCAAAAGCCAGATGATAACGTTGTCAAAAAGATACAGCAGTTTAAAGTCACTGGGATTCAGAAGCGTGGAAAACCAACACGCTCAGTGGAATCAGACTTTGGAATTATAAAAGAGAAAACTTGAAGAACAAAAGTAAACAAGAGAGGTCCTTATGGAGGAATCTTCAAAGGAAGGCCCTGGCCCCCAAACTAAGAAATGTGGATGACATTTTTCTGTTTCTGTGGCTCAATGGAAGAATAACCATTCTAAAAAAATAATAATGTGGAGAATTTATCTTTTTTAAGCTTCGATAAAAAAAAATTTCTCTAATAATACCGCAAGAGCTTTGTTCTGGAATTTAATGTTTAAACTTATAATTAAAATATTTACTTTGTTTATTCTTGCATATAAAAGTTGCCTCGGTACTTTTTTCATTAATTTCTTTGAGCAGGTCATAAAATACGGAAAATACCTTTAAAACTTCAATTGGAGGAAGAGGGGAATCTCTTGTACATTCACTAGTGTTGCCGAGATCATACATGAAAATAAGCTACAGTTGCTGGAAGTCACTTTAAGGAGTTTCTTCCTAAGGTAGAATTTTTATCAACAGATTAGATTTCGACTGCTTCAAAACTATTTCTTACATAATCATCGACTCAAATATCTTTGTTAAAGGAGAACAATTCAATGCAGAAATAACTGTCTTCAGCTAATTAAATGATTCAATTTATGCCCAAATACAGGTAAATTGTTTCATTAGATGATAATAAGGGAAAAAGAGATAAGGAAGCAATTTTTGGTAGACATAATTATTTTTTCAATAATATAATAGAGACAAAACTTGGAAGATTCGGAACCGACTATGCAAAGAGCCATGATTTGATGACATCTGGATTAGACTATAAGGGAGATTATTTGTGTTAAAGAATTGTTGAAATCCAGGTATATAGTCGCTGATAATAAATCGCCAGGTAATAAATCGTAAGTTCAGTTTAGATTTTGAAATTACAGTACCTTATTTATTCCCTTAGTTTATATTCAATTATATTTTATCTACCCGAAATTGAGGTCTACTTATGTTTTTCTTCTCAAGTTGTCAACTGTAAATACGTTTAAAGAAATGAAAGAATTATTAAATTTATAAATATGAACCTCTTATAGACACTTTTCTTTGAATATTCCCAAACAGAATGCATTCTGTTTAGGAATATTCACGAAAAGTGCATTCTTTACTGGGTTACAATACAAATTACAAGACAGGAATCAATTAGCTTCTTTTTAAAATCATAATAATTACACATAAATATTTATTTAAGAACTAAACTGTTAACACACACTTTTTTAAACTAAATACTTGAAGACGTTTTTAATAACTCCGTTGCTTTTTTCAATCATCCAAAGCTATGTATTACTTACAAGAACATTACCTAGACAAGCCAAACTTCAGTTAATTTAGTCTTGTTTCTTTGTTTGATAACACTTTAAAAATAATAGGCTTCTTTTTTCCTCATTCGTGAACGCAATCTTCAGCAGAGTTCACTTATGTTATTTTTTTTTCCAAACAGATGCACAATATGTCATTCAAGGAGTCTGTTTCTTCCTTGAAAGTTGGCTGAAGAGACTGAGCACCAGTCAGCACAGTAAGCCAACCCTGTTTCACTTTTTGACACGTCACTTGCTTTGTCATTCTCTGTCATCTCTTTCTTTTACTTTTGCCAGCTAAGTTAATAATTATATGCTTCCATGCACGATACATTTTGGAGACTGCTTTGCATTTAATAAGCATAAATCTAAAGTATTATTGTTGGAACTTAGTGTGAGCTGCGCTTAGTTGTAAGAAAAAAACTGGTTACTTAGATGAAAGGAATGGATTGTATAGTGATAATTAAGTTAATACAGCGTTTCTGAAACTGTGGTGCACGCCCCCCCCTAGAGGGGCATGATAGTTCTAAGAAAGAAGTGAAAGAATACTGAAAAGTCGGGGAAAAAAAGATTATTTAAAAAATTATAAATTTGCTGAAGTAAGCAACCAAAATACATTCTGACATAATAAAAAATAAAGTACACTTCTACACTGATATAATACACTTATAAATGTATCAGTACTACACAATGTATTTTTTATAATTAAGTTAACTATACTAAGTTGAGAACAACATTAATAATTACCAATGACCCCATGGACTTGTCATATATAAAATTACATACAAAAATTAACTCTTATCTTGATAATTTCCACGGTTTATTATTAATCCCTTAACTACTGATTAAAAGTTACGCGTTTCGCTTCCCAATGCCACCGTTTTCCACCTAAGCACGCGTGTGTGATGCATTAGGGGATGAAAAGGAATAAATATATAAAAGTAAAAAGTTCTCTGAACTAAGTAAATCCTTCGCAAACACTGTCAAGATCTTTTTATAGTATTCCAAAGCCTTCGGAATAATTTTACGGAGAGCAGTGCACAGAGTAGATCGTACTTCGGAACGACGTATATATACGCCCAGGGCAATTAACGCTTTGGCTGAGCGAGACGTTTATATACGCCGGTGGCACTTAAGAGGTTAAAGTCGTATTGTAGCTTTAGCGTCAAAGTGTTGTATTATTTAATTCAGTACATTGTTATTGTATGTAGAGGGGGCGCGATGAAAATTATGATTGGATATTGGGTCACAAATATTGAAACTTTGAGAAGCACTGAGTGAATATTTAAATTCTCAATTTTTCCTCTGCCATTTGTTCTTTAGCTTTGTATCTGCACTCACGGTTTATATATTGGTGTTTAGCGCTTTGTGCGCCACCAATTTTTTCAAGCCACTATTGTTGCTTTTCTTTCTTCCTTTCATATTCTTATTTCAAACTTAAAATAATGTCTCCACAGTTATCAGTTTACCCTTACAATTTTTATATAGAAATTGTGCCAATTACTTTTCTTTGGATACCTATAAAAAGGTATATATTTTCTTGAAAAATGGTTGGTTGATTTTGTTGGCACCAAATGTTCATCGAAGTAATACGTTCGGTACAATAATTTATTGCAAGCGTATATATGAATTTTTTTTCATATTTGTTATCACTTGAGCTGTAATATACATATAAATTTTTTAAGTATATAATTAAAATAAAAAAATTATTTAATGTAACATTTTGCAAAAAATTAAGGAAAAAAAAATGACTATTTTCAAAACATTTTCCTTTCATAAAAAAATACTTCTATAGCAATAATATTTTGCCTATATATAGCTGAGACCTGCACAAGCCTGAATTAAGATTTTTGAAATACATAATTTAGGAGTGGATTTATTCATTTTTAATACGTTATAGTATCGAAATTTAACAAAAAACACCGGGGGGAGGTGGGTCCCCGGCTCCGGACCCCCCATAACCCTTGATTTTTTTCCTGATGGATTATAATTTTATGTATGTACTACATGAAATTTAATTAAGTGATATTAATAATTAGTTTTACTAATTAATGCTAATTATTTATTCAATAATTAATTTTTTACTGTTTTTTCTTCCTGAAAATCGACAAAATAATATATTGGGCGGCGTTATGGAACATGATACGAGAATGGTGGGCTTTCGACCCTGGACTCCCCCTCCCCTTTGAAAAAAATTCCTGTGTGCGTCACACTGTTTGAAAGTATGTAATTCTTTCTTCATTTTTTGCTAAAGAATTGCATTTAAATATTTTTTTCTTGTAATAATATGCTTAAAACAATTTTATATGTATATTCTAATTATAGGGACACTAAATATATAAAAAAATGTTCATTAATACGCTTTTTTAAAATTACTGTTCTAAAAACAGTCAGAACGTTACAAAACAAACTTGTTTATGTCATCTAGACAAAACTATTTGGAAATGAAATAAGGGTAAATATATTAAAAATAAGGATAAATCGCTAGGCCGTACAAGGGGCGCCTCAATTATGTTTACCAATGCAACAAACCCTACCGAAGAAAGGAGAGGTCATTGAAACATTTTGAGGTCAACAATCTCCCATTTAACAGATGCAAATAAGCCCTTCAGAGGTCGTGAAACATAGAACTCCATGCAGAAAAGTCGAATTGACTTATAATCATTCGAAAGTTGTAGATGTAATTACTCATTTCATGATAAAACAATTTATCTCTTGCATTAAACTAAATTTTACTTTCTTTCTCAAAGCTAGAAAAAACTGTATCGCTGTTTTAATCATTGAAATACTCTCAAAATTGCTCGCAGTCAAGTGGAAGGGTGAGTGGAAAAAACAATTAAACTTTTAAGAAGAAATGTGGAAAACAAAATGTTGTTGTCGGAATCTTTTAATCAAGAGAAAAGAGGTTGACAGAACGTCTGATAACAAAAAGGTACATGCTGAAGACATGCCACACAGGTGGCAAGACAAGCAGTTTCTAAAAGCCGAAATAGTTCTAATGTTCTTTTTTACATACCCATTAGTCACATCACCGATGAAAGTACCTAAAAATAGCTGTCTAGTCAAATGTTACTAGTAATAATGTGTTTCTTCGTCTGACTCGTCGCTCATAAAATTCAGGCACGCAACAAAGCGTGTGCTATACCTTGAAGAAACCTCAAATTCCATCTAATTTGTGGTTCAGTGGAATACATAAATAAAAAAAAAGAATGTTTTGGGAGACAAACATTCTCACGCGAAACTGAAGAGAAAGAAGTTTCGAAACCACAGGCTATCGTTTTGGTCTGAGAGTCGGAAGAGAAAGAAAAGTCTGGGAAAGTATAGATGAGATCTAATTTTCGTCCTACAGGTTTGGCCTTTTTATCCCGATACTTTTCTTTCTGTATCTTGATCGTCCAATTCATATCCCTAGTGGTCACTTTCTCAACTGAGATCGATTTCCGTACTTTGCGCAAGTGGACTGACAGCAACAGCAACAAAAAGTAAAGCATTTTTCTCTCTCTAATCACGCTTTTTCATCGCAGAAGCTCAACCTGTGTAATGTGTCCGATTCGGTGACCAGATAATCTCACTAGCCAACGATTTTCCAAGATACGATTCCTTCTTATTTTCCCTTTTTTTTATTTTGTTTCCTCTCCCCTCCCCTCATCTGGACGAAGATTGGTCTTAATCACTGACAACGAATTCTCATGGATTTGCTAATTTCTGGCTCTGCAAAAAGAAAACCGGTTTTCCTCCCCTCTATCTCATCAAGTAAAGAAAAAAAGAACAGGTAGAATAACCCAATTGAGTAAAAGTGTTTGAAAAAGCTCGTGAAAATAATAACGAGGGATATATAGAGGAAAGAAAGAAAGAAAAAAAAAGATGAAGTAAATAAAAATAAATAGGTAGATCTTGCCATTTTGCTTTAATCGTGGCTGTTGATCTCACGGTCAGTTTGTTAAGTGTTACAAAAAGTCGGACGCAGGTCAGATGTTGGAGTCAGCTTTTTGATAACTTGTTTCCGATTCTTGCTTCTCTGATAGACTGAAAGGTTACGCAAGACGAAATAACATCGCTTAAAAAATATACTTAATTTTTCTTGAATATGCATATTTTTTTTAGTTCTAGGAAAGATTTTAGGTGTGGCGCTTGAGGGAATAAAATTATGTCAATATAATAATTTTAAAAAAATGGTGTAGATAACCTTCAACAAACTTTAAATCAATTTTAAGACAAGATGTTGATAAAATGTTATTTTCTTTTTTAACGCTCATAATGGAATGAAAAAATATTCATGACGGATTAAAATATGGGATATGTTTAGTTTCGTCATATTTAAGCATTTCTTACGCTTCACACAACTCAGTATTCTTAAGATACTTACTGAAATGTTTGATTAAATATATGGCAATAGTGTGGTCGTGATATTGAAGATAAATCTTTCAACTCACTGGAGGTTTGAATGACAGGTCTTCTTCTTAACCGCCTCATTAACACGATCACTTCCAATCCATATTTATGATAATAGAATTTATTATTCATGGACTTCTTAACTGCTACGAATCCGGGTCACTGAATTCAGTAAAATTTCTCCCATGGGGTTCATGTGCGCCGTTCAATTTTCATGGACAAAATAATTACATTTGCATCGATTTTAACTTATATTTTTAGCTGATATACCCATTCTTCACACACGGGTGAATTGAAAAATTAAACATTACAGATTGAAGGATAAATAAGTTTTTTAGGAGTTAATTTCACGTGAATTGTAAATTAAACAACACCAAAATCCTTTTGCATATCTCTGTTGAACAAAAAATCATATTTGTTAAATTTTAATTCTGTAAGTCTAATAGCTGATAAAAAGTTTTTTATTTATTTATGACGCCCCCATAACTCCCTTAAGGGTCGATTTTTGAAAACATCTTCCTAAGCTGATCTCTGCTTAGCAAAAGTAACAAATTGTTAGAAATTTTGTGTAATGAACGCTTAAAATAACGTAAATAATTTATATCTGGATGTGTAATACATTAATATTACTTTCTGTTGTATTTATTTTATGTTAAAATTGTAATATTCGCAAGCAACGCCGTTCCTTACATTATAATGGCGAATCAATGGAAACATAGCGAAATGTTGGCGATATAACCAAGTTGGCATCATTTTTGGCCACTACGTTGGCAACTTGGTGATTGGTTGAATGGTGCAGAAGTTGCCTTGCTGTAGCTCCACCTGGCAGGAGCTGCAACAAATAGGATAGCACAAAATCCTTCTCCACAAAAAAAACATGCCAATTTTTACAGTGATCGGTTGAACGGTGTCGGAGTGAAGCGATTTCATATACACAAACATCCATTTATATATACATACATATATATATATATATATACTAGCTGTTACCCGCCCGCTTCGCTGGGTATTTCATGATGTTTTATAAATTTTTACTGCTTATATATATGTATAAATTATTTATATCTAAGTCCTAGCATTAAGAATTCGATTGAATTGAAAAATATACTTATACCTGTAACTGTCACCTGTTGATAAAAAAAAAGGGCAGAACTCATCTAATTTGTATTTTCTAAAAATCTCTAAAATTGAACCATAGAATGATGTTTGCTCTTTCGTAACTCAAAAACCAAGTGCATTCCAGCAAAACCAATTTTCGGTGGATCTCTACTCCATAAATTGAACATGCAAGCCAAATTTCAAGTCTAAATCTAACAGAAAAAAGCAAAAGTTTTACTATAAATATCCCCGTAATCCCGTTGAGAGCCGTTTTCCAAAATTACTGCTCTTAGCGGATTTCAATTCAACAAAAGAAAAATGCAAACCAAATTTCATTATTATAGTCCTTGTAGCTCGAAAAAAGTAATTTTTTTTGTCAATATGTCCCAGTAACCCCTGCAACCCCCAGAACTTGATTTGCTTAAAATTTATTCTTAGTGGTTCCCTATTCAACAAAATAAACATGCTTAACAAATTTCAAGTATATGGGTCTAACAATTAAAAACAGGAATTTTTTTCTGTTACTCCTCTTGACCCCTCGCAAACTTCTTTGGGGGTCAATTTTCATTTTACTCTTTGTTAGAGGAACTGTATTTCATGAAAGGAACATGCCTACCAATTTTCAAGCAGGATGATCAAGTAGTTTAAAAATGGAAATATTTATCGATTACGCCTCTTAATCTCCCGAAATTAAACTTAGTAGTTGATATTCGCGAAACCCATTTTGTAGCGGTTCTCTACTTTACGAAAGGAATCTGCTATCAAATTTCAAGACTGTACGTCTAACAGTTTAAAAATGGGGATAATTTTCTATAACGCCACTTGAGCCCCCGCAACGCCACTTCTGGGTCTGTTTTCACAAAACCCATTTTGTAGGGGAATTGCACTCTATGAAAGGAATCTGCTTAGCAAAATTTGAAGACTGTGCGTGCAAATAATTAAAAATGCAAAAATATTATCAATAACGCCCCTTGAACCCCCGCAACACCACCTAGGGGTCGATTTTCACAAAACACATTTTGCAGTGTATTTCTATCCTATGAGAGGAATCTGCTAACCAAATTTCAAGACTGTGAGTCTAATAGTTTAAAAAAAGAAATATTTATTTATATCTACCTTAACCCCCGCATCACTCCTTGGGGGTCAATTTTCTCCAAACCCGTTTCGTAGCGGATATTTACTCCATGAAAGAAACATTCCTACCAATTTTCAAGCAGGTAGGTCAAATAGTTTAAAAACGGAAATATTTATCTCTTACGCCACTTATTCCCCTGCAACGCCACTTAGAGGTCTGTTTTCATAAAACCTTCTTATAGCTGATCTCTACTCTATGAAAGAAATCTCTTTATCAAATATAAAGACTGTGCGTCTAATAGTTTAAAAATGGAAATAATTATCTATAACGCCCCTTAAGTCCCCTCAACGCCACTTGGGGGCAATTTTCACGAAACCCATTTTTAGCGTATCTCTACCCTATGAGAGGAATCTGCTTACTAAGTTTCAAGACTGTACGCCTAATAACTTAAAAATAGGAATTTATAACGACCCTTAAACCCCCGCCCCCGCAACACCCCTTGGGGTCAATTTTCCCAAAACCCGTTTTGTAGCGGATATTTACTCCAGGAAAGAAACTTACCTACCAATTTTCAAGCAGGTAGGTGAAGTAGTTTAAAAACGGATATATTTATCTATTACGCCCCTTAATCCCCCGCAACGCCACTTAGAAGTCTGTTTTCACAAAACCCGTTTTGTAACTGATCATTATTCTACGAAAGGAATCTTTATATCAAATTTAAAGACAGTGCGTCAAATAGTTTAAAAATGGAAATAATTATCTATAACGCCCCCTAAGCCCCTGCAACGCCACTTGGGAGTCGATTTTCAGCAAACTCATTTTGTAGCGGATCTCTACTCTCTGAAAGGAATCCGCTTACCTAATTTCAAGATTGTACATCAAGTAGTTTAAACATGGAAACAATTATTATTAAAGCCCTTAACCCCCCGTAACGCCCCTCGCGTTTCGAATTTCGGAAAATCCTTTCTTAGCTGATGTCTACTCTATCAAAGGAACATGTCTACCAATTTCAAGTCTGTAGGTTGAATAGTTCCAGAGATTTCGTGATTAGTCAGTCAGTCAGTCAGTCAGTTGAGTCGCTTTTCTCCTTTATATATATATATATTATAGAGAGATAGATAGATAGATATAGAGAGATAGATAGATAGATATAGAGAGAGAGATAGATAGATATAGAGAGATAGATATATATAGAGAGATAGATATAGAGATAGATATATATAGAGATAGATAGATAGAGATAGAGAGATAGAGAGAGATATATAGATAGAGAGATAGATAGATAGAGAGATAGATAGATAGAGAGATAGATAGAGATATATATATATATATATATATATATATATATAGAGAGAGAGAGAGAGAGAGATAGAGAGAGATAGAGAGAGAGATAGAGATAGAGAGAGAGATAGAGATAGAGAGAGAGATAGAGAGAGAGAGATAGAGAGAGAGATAGAGAGAGAGAGAGATAGAGATAAAACTAAAATTTTAGAAAATTTTATTGTGCTTTATTTTTTAGTCCATTTTATTCAATTTACGTATGTTATGTTTAAAATAATGAATAGTAGTTCTATTTAAACATTGTATAGATTTACAAATTCTTAAGAAGAAGTGAGTTTAAATTTCAATGGTCATTAAGTATGCATAAAAACTACAGGCATGTAAAAGTAATAGTTTCATCAAATATATTTTTTATTGACGTCAGATTTCTATGCAACATGAGAGTTATTAAAGATTGGCTTTATTATTTTGAGCCTCAATCAAGTGACAAAGATGCACCGGAGTTGATATACCACTCTCTTAATTTTCACGTTACGCCAATGTGAAGATTTTGTCTCGACAGATTTAACCGTGGTGAGGAGTCTTGACCACTGTGTTCTCTGCACGGTGAATCTTGATCATGGATTAAAGTTACGAGGTACATCACCAATAGCCTTTATGTTGTTTCTTAGTGTGACACAAATTAAAAATTAAATCAATCCAGTGGCATTAAAACGAGCTAAACATTCGAGTGAAGTAACTGTAACCGTGAAATCGTGATTGTAATCAATCGGCTACTGAAGTCATGTACAAAGTAGTATGGACTTCTTATTTTTTCCCTTTTGTATCAAAATTTATTTGATGAAAATTCTAATATTAAGATAATGAAAGGTAAATGATGACAATAATATATTTGTATCAGAAATGAATTAGTGTAAATCAGTGGTCTTCAAACTGAGTTCCACGGAACCGTGGGGTTCTACGAATCACAGTAAAAAAAAAATCGGAAAGAAAAATATAAATGTATATGCAAAATGGATTCACATTCCGTAAGAAGTTTGTACACCCACACTAAAATTTAAAGCTGATCCCTGTCATTAGGAAATTGAAAATTTTATTTCTATATAATAACTTTATTTTGCAATACTTCTTATACTTTAATTACAATATAATAAAATAATATTAAAATGTTTTTTATTTTTGTATATTACCTACTAGATTGTAAATATTTTATTACTTACAATCCCGGGTTCCACGAAATGATTGCTTACTCGTTAATACAATGTCTTACAATACTAAATAGTTTTCCAATGGAAAATGCCCCTTTTGACATTTGTTGGAAAAAAAACACCTACAATAAAGGAAAAGGGAAAAAAATTAATGGACCTATCAGCACAGATTCGATGTCGAAACTCTAAATTTAAACAAGAATAACTCCTAAACCTTATGTGTTGCAAATTCATTCAAAATACATAGTATTTCTCTAAACATTTTAATGCCATTCAGAACAATGTGTAAAAGTAAAAAATATTTCTCACCGTAAGTGGCTACAAAAACAATGTATTTGAATAAATTAAACTCAGAATATCTAATGCGATGGCAGTTAATTTTAATAGGCCTAGACTTCGACAGTTTGTGTGAAAAAATCAAGCACATATCCCATTTACTAAACATAATGCACGGGCGAGTGAAACTTAGATCCCAGATTAATATTATTAATGAGTAAATTATTTTAATAGTACACTATATGAAATTTTTAATACTATATTCACACATTTTTTTTATAGCCGCCTTTATAAAAGTGCCTACAAGATGTTGATCTACTTTAAATATTATTTCAAGGCTACACGGTACCCTTTCTCAAAAATTTTTTTGGAAACAGTAATATTAAAATGTATTGTTTTCAAACTACATTATTAAACTGATTCTGAAAATAAAAAAAACAATTTAACAAGCCCTTATTTTAAAATTTAAAAAATATTAAAAAATTGTGAAGTTTTTAAAATTTTTTATAAAATACACAATTTTTGAAATTTTTCAATTATTTTGATAAGTTATATAAATTATATGCAGAATATATTGGTCTTGAGAAAGACCTTTTTTTACTATCAATTTTAGCTAAGTAACTATAAGCGCACTAAAATCTCAAAATATAAACAAACAGAAACGATTTTAGTAGTGAAAGTTGAAGTTAATAACCACTTTTCTATGTAAATATTGATTTTATTAAAAAAATATTAGTAATTAATTAAAATTAAGAAATGAAAAATGCTTTAAAATGAAACCAAAACTAACCACGCCCAATCAGCTGTCAAATATAGTGACTGACAGCACTCAGAAAACTTCAAATATCTTAAAAACTAATCGGTTATCAGATCTAGAATTTGGGGCCAAGATTTCCCATCACAGGAGATTGCAGAAAAAAATCGATAAATTTGTCATTTTTAGGGTACTGTGTAGCTTAAGATATATTCTTCTAAGTGTAGAATAAGGTTTCACGAAAATACTTCCCCTACTTCTAGGGGTTCCACGAAAATTCTTCCCCTATTTCTAGGGGTTCCACGATAACACCTTCGACCACTGGTATAAATCATGAGTATTGTGTGTGAGAGACATTTTGTTACTTATGAAATACTAATATTACGTATATCTTCTTTAATTTTTTTTGTATGAGAATATTATATCGCAAAAATTTAAGAATATGATCCTACGTTAATGTTGTGATTTGATTTTATTTTACACTTAATATACACAAAGAAATTGAGTTTATTTTCGATACTGATTGTGCTCTCCGTATATTCAATGCTCTTATGATCCGAAATACTTTTTTCACCTTTTTATTGGTGAACAGTTTATGAAAAAGAATATATGACTATATGGGAACCAATTTTCTACATCGGAAAGCTTTCGTTGATAACGACAATTATATGACAAGCACATATATAATACAAGCTTAAAATAGGTATTTACGAAGAAAAACATGGATTATATTTTCTTGCATGGTTTTCATCTCTAATTATTAGCTATTAAGGCAATCAAAATGTGGACGACAGTAAAAATGTGAATATTTGTAGTATACAATGATTATACGTTGTTATTTCTCATGATTATGATTTATGGAATTATAGGCAACGGGACAGCTTCTGTTGCTTCAAAAACCTAGAACACCTGGGGGTGGAAGCTTAATTTCGTACCTGTTTACTGCGCAGTTTTGGATCAAAGAATTCTTTTTCTCTATTACACATGAGTTTTCGACTGTTTTTCTGAATTAATTTTTTAAAAAAACTACATAATTATCCAATAGCTTTGGTTAATTTCTACTGCGTGACTATAGACGTGGTAGCCTAATGGTCAAGGTCACGGACACGTGGCTGGTGTGTCATTAGTTCGAGCCTAGTGCCGCTGAAGACCGCTGTGTAGAGGGGGCAGATGCACGAAAAATCTGTCAAAGCTCAAATGTCCTCCCTTTAATGTGGCGTGGAAGTTAGGAGAGGGGGATGCCAGCTCAGGTTTTGTTCTCGTCACATGACCATAACTCAAAATAACGAGGTCCATTACCAACAACCCTTGTGCAATTTTATAGTGCCACGTAAATATCACTGTCTCTAACTGAGTGACCATGTAAACACAGTTGGCTGGCTTGTCGCCAGGGGCGTCTTAAGACTTCTTCAGGCCCTGGGCGCCCTTACACAAAAGTAGGCCCCTTTTATGATAGTTAAGATAAGACAGTACATAGCATACTTTGTCAAGAACTCATATAAGCAATAACCCGAAGCAAATAAATGTGCAGACCGCACGAACCGGCTGCCTCATTTTGACTGAATCAGTAATTATGGCGTTTGGTGATAGGTATGGACAACGGTCACCACATGTAGCCAGTTGACATAACGTCCGAAATTCCTAGTATTTCGGAGAATACAACCGGAAATAATATTTTACCGTTGAAAAATATTCGAATCGTGATCTTATTAAGGCCGAGTCGAGAACGAGACGAGGACCTCATTGCAACCTAGGCTCTGGGCAAGGGCCCTGTACGCCCATGCCTTAAAACGTCCCTGCTTGTTGCATCAATTAAAATACCAAAAAATTTGAATAACAGTTTTTTTTTAGTCTTTTACTTTGCCTAATTTTTTTGAAAATCTTGAGTGATGTTCAATAAACATGTGAAAAATAAATAAATAAAATCCATATAGAAATAATCTTTGAGAACCACCCAGTAAAATCATCTTTAGAAGCATACACAACTATGCAAAATTACATACATTGATGCTCCCTTCTTTCCGAAATTCTTGAAACTGCGATGAATTTTTTTCATACAAGTAGCCAGAAATGGTATAATGTAAGCATTACTTATTTGAAAAATTACAGAGTTGTTTGCAATTTTAGAATATTTATGAGGCATGACTAAACGTAAGTGTCCGTATTGTAAGAGAATAGTACTGCAGCATCTAGATCTAAATTCCTAGAACTTCTCCTGGTTCTGAACCAGTTAAACAAGTATTTCCTTAAAAATATTGGATATTTAAACTTTAAAAATACGGATTTGTCGTCTGGAAGAAAGTAATAATAACTCTTAAAAATGCAAAGAATAGCATCCATATTGTAAAATAAATAATTTGATAATACTATGAATTTAGCTATGTATTTTTAAAAAAATATTTTATGGATAAAAATTCTTAAAAAATGTTTATGGTGAAACAGGGCAGATAATGTTTTTATTTCTTCTTTAATAAAGCAAATTATGTTTCTATAAGAAACACATGATTTACATATTTAGGGCAGTGTCTATTGTTCACGGGAAAATAAGACTGTAAAACATTTACTTCCAGTTATATAGTGAATTTGTGGATATTTTTATACAAAAGGAGTGAAATATTAGCATTTTCAATTACTCAAGATGCCTTAAAATTTCTTTTTGAACTTTATATTCCTAGATAATTTATTAAAATTGTTGGAAAAAGATTAATCTATTACAAAACTTGGAATTATCTTTACTGCAATGCTATTCTTTTGAAATTATTTAATTTAACTAGCCAATCAATAAACTATCTGTAACGGGTCTATCCACAAACCTCCTACTAATCCTCTTAGAAAAACTACTTCTTTAAATATTGTTCTTTTGAAAAATTTCTCCTGGAGAAGAAGAAACGGTTTATGTTAATGAAGGATGATATTTAAGCATTAACTTTTAGGTACGAGTAGTTAGTGGTAAGGAATTAGCGATTAGCGGAAAGTAGCTGCGAGCTAGTTGAGAGTTGCTGGAGGACTAATTGTTGAATAATTGAAGATTGTTAATTGACGATTTAATCAATAAGTTGGATTAGATTAATATAGACTAGAAATCGAATAGCTGAGAACTGAATTACGATTATTCAGAACGTCTATTACCAAAACGTTCGAAGAGTAAGTGATTCAATTTATAATTAAATATTAAATACCTCTTCTGTCTCGCTTTTGCTCCAATACATAATTATAGGTGCATTTCCTACCCCAGGTCATTTAACTTGATTAATAGAATAACAAAATAGAATCTTTCTGATTATGGATGATCTTTATTCTTACTCCCAAACACCGAAGGACGTGAGAGGACGTTCATCACATATCAAATAGCCACGGTAAATTTTTAAAATTAAATTTATATATAATAACTAAATTCAAATTTATTAAGATTAATTATAAAAATAATTAAATTTTATATAGTCTTGTTATTAGATAATATTATTGCAGTAAAAGCATAGAATGGAGAAATTAGACGCAGAGGAAGATCTGATGCACTCGACAACAGAAGGGCGAGAAACACCCTCTACATTTCCAAATAAGCCCTGTATAAAAGATATTGTAAAAGTGCTTTAAAAAGTGCATACCTTTGCTCGAATGCTATAAAGGATCGTATAAAAGTTTATGTCTCCCTGAACACGTGGAGTACCATATGAGTAACTAACGGAGCTCGAATCATATCATCGAGCTCCTTTAAGTTGGCTATTCGTATCATGAAATCAACAATCCTCACCCATCCGGTATAGTGGTTAGTGACCTGACTTCGGTGCCATAGGGCCTGGGTTTGAATTCCGGAGAAGGCATGAATGTTTGTAAATGTATAGGGCCTTCGCGACATGGGGGTACTCTAAATAGCCATCGAACCGCAAGTCCTCTCGTGAGGTTGGTGGAAGGGGAAGAGAGGTGAGAGGTGCCTGATCACCCCCAGGAGTTCTCCAACAAAATTGGGGAGGAACCGAGCAAACTCGTACTGTCACCTGCATGGTGCTTAAAGCTAAAGAGACAGGCGTAAAAGTCTAGCCCTTCACCGCCATGAATTTCGTGGACTTTGATCTTATGTTACTGCCGATCAGGTGGCATAAGTAACAACACAATTCGCACGGGACATACAGAAGTGATGCTTGTATGGAAGAGATGAACCTAAACACACGTTTACCGTGGGAAAACTTTTTCAAAATGAGGCGAAATTTCCCTTTCCCCTTTCATTCTTTTTAAAATAATAGTAAAAAAAATAAGAAATTGTTGTTGACTTATTCTTTAATTATAGAAGTTCAACAGAACTTATCTCATTAAATTGTTTTGAAGAAGTGGAATGGGATAAAAATAAGGCCCCATCTCTCTTTCATTTCGTAGAACTGTTACACTTTTTCCGTTTTAACTGAATTTATAAATCATGTTTTTAAAATTATAATATAAATTATAATTATATATATGCGGTTATTAACTTTTATTTAATTAGTGTTAAGGTGACTGACTACTTTCGGAACCGTGATTTTGAAAACGTATATAAAGGATTAATCTTTTGATATTTAGTGTCAGCTGAATTAAAATAAATAAATTGTTCTAAGAATATTATTACAAAAAAAAAAAAAAAAATATTTAAACGCAGTTTTTTTTTAACTAAATTTTTTTTGAAAAATTCATATTATTTACATTATTTTCAGTGTTTTGATCAACTGAAAAAAATAACGGCTATTTTTTTTTTTTTTTTTGTTAAATATTCTCTACACTGACATAATAAAATACGAATGAATTCATTTCTAAATTATTTATTTCAAAAATCTTAGTTCAATCCCGGTATTTAATGTTCTAGCTATATATGTATAGGCAAATTATTGTTATTAGAGAATGATTTTTCATAAAATAGAATATTTTGAGAACACGTCATTTTGTCTTCATTTTTTGCAAAAAATTGCATTTAAAATATTTTTGTAATAATATTCAAAAAGCAATTTTATACGTGTCACTAAATATCCAAAAAATCAGGTTTTATTAAATATCAAAAAAAAAAAAAAATTATTCCTTTATACAATTTTTTAAAACCATGATTTAAAACCTGGTGATTCCCTTAAGGACCTTAAAATCATGATTTTTTTCAAAATATGACAATTTTTTTAATGATTTTATTTTATAGGCCATCTTAAAAGCTCCATAAAAATACCAAGTTTTTTAAAAAATTTCCATTGCCTAGAATAGAAACTACAAGTGTTTTAAGTAAAAGCAGATGCCATAATTTTGAACAAGATGTCGAACTTTAAAATGCGTTTCACTCGAAATGTGTTTTATTTTCTAAAATTCTTAAACAAAGACAGTCATTGCTCAAAAACTTTTCAAAATAATTAACTGAATTCCGTGTAGCAGTAGAAGTGTTTTAACCTTCAGATTTATCAATCACTGCTTTATTACAAAATTTACAGTCCCGTATGTGAATATAATCACTATTTTTCTTAAAGCAATTTAATTTTATAACTAAGATAAAGTGCTCTAGTTTATGTAAAAATTAAAATATCTTTGATCCTGAAGGTCCTTTCAAAAAGGAATAGCAAAGTAATACATCAAAATTGAAAAATTGAGAATTTGTTCATAAACTTTTTGTACAAAATAGACCCCATTCATGTAATTTTTTGCAAATTTTTACTCATTTTTTCCCATTTTAGGAGTAATATAATTTATTGTTCTCTTCTTAATTTTAGTCTTTTTTTTCTTAAAATGTACTAAATAAATCTAAAAACCACAACAACAAAAAAATCTCCATATCTCCATTTTTTTTTTTTTAAAAAAGGTGTCGCAAATAGTCGAACACCTTAAGAAAAACATTATCTACTGTTCTCATATTTATTATTCACGACAAATAAAAGAAGGTATTAGAACAATTTCCTTCTTAAATACGATTTGCTTAGAAGTTTGTTTTGATAAAAAGGAATGTAGATATTTCTTTAGCGTTTGATAAGAGTAAGTTTTTCGCCACAACTACTTCAAATCCAATTACTTTCGGTAGCTCTATTTCTCAAATCGGATAAAAATAAACAAAGATGGATTTCTTTACTAGAAACAGTGGACAATTGACCACATCCCGTCAGGAATAATTCATTCCTGCATTTTACTTTCCATTGGGTCATCAACATTTCTTCCACTACACCAGAGAAGTATGTCAACGGCGAGGAGAGAGTCACGTGGCTCTTTTTGGGAACGTATCCGAGATAAATGCCTACGCATACTTGTTGCCAAACAATTGTCCCACGTTAGCCTTCCCCATTCACCTTGTCCCACCAACAAGGGACTCTCCCAGTTTTCCATCAAGAACTCGACAGAAAAACTCACAGGGCGGCTCGTTCCTAACTATTGTTGCACTTGATCTAGCTACTGGTTACGCCGAAGCGGGAAGAATTAATCAACAAGCAAATAAAGAGAGGCTTTTGAATAATAATTACATATTTCCCGTACAGTTGACCTCGGTTAGGGAAAAAGCTACCGTAAACTCTTGCGCTTGCAAGCAACAGCATAGGACCGATAAAAAAAAAAAAAGTGCATATAAAAGGTGTGTGAAATGTTTTGCCTAATCGTTCTTTCCCGATTCGTTCTCACGGTGTTTGAAAATGGCGGCTGGTGGAAAAGAAAACAATGAAGCTGTTTGTTCGAAGGAACGATCAGGAATCGTGGCCACCCGACAATCGGCGCAGAATCGTTTGTGACGACAAGACTGGGAAAAGCAAGCAAGATTAATGATGTTGAGAAATTTTTTCGTCGGTTTTTGTCTTGCGATGTTTTCGGCGGTTTGATCAATTGAGGGGGATATGATATTGTAGCGGTCAGATTAAGAGGAATATGTTTATACATTGGTAGTGTTATGGGATGGGGATAGTACATATTTTGAGAAGAGTTTGACATCTAACTATTCAATTCTGTTTCCGGGATGGGGTTTAAAAATTAATTTTAGTATTTTTGTAAGCGAGGAAAGGATTGAAAATAAATGCATTGGCATTGTTCCGCAATTTAATCAATTTTAGGTTGAAGTGAATATTGTTATTTTAATGTTTTTGAAAAAAGAAATGTGTAGTAAACGGAAAAGACTTCATAAATAAAGAGAAAATTTGAGATTTAAATATTCTTAAGAAGTTTTGATTTTATTTTAGCATTTTAATATTTTTTTATGAGAGAAAAAGTAGAAAAAATTATCGGATTTTATTTAATATCAAAAGAACAGGTTAATTTCATACATGAATTCATGAACTTTTGATATTTATTTTATTGGCATTAAACATACCACATACGTTTTTAACAATTGTATAATAATATTTTACAAAATTTTTTGTAAATTCAGAATTAGTTGAAATTGTTCAGAAAAAAAAATCAAATGATTATAAACATTTTTTCAAAATATTTGAAGTTTAATATGTTTTTTTAAAGTAATTTAACTTTTAAAAGAATTTAATTTCTTTTAAAGTAGGGACTCAGGTTTCTTTTTTCTGATTTATTGGGGGGGGGGGATTAGATTATGCTTTCTAAAATTAAGGTAATTGCAAAAAAAAAAAAAAAAAAAAAAGGGTAATTTTTTTTATTTATTTCCCAAGGAGATTAAGCTCATTAGAGTGAAACATTGTATACAATCATTCTATAAAAATTGTTTTGAGATAGATATATTTGTTAGGATTGTATTCTTTTTTCAGAGACGTGGTTCTTCGAAGCTACGCACGAGCTATTGGCGATTGTGAGTCCCGGTCAAGTGACGCGTCCAACACTTGATTTGCCCCCCTTCCCTCACTCAATCTTCAAACTTCCACGCTCCCCCACCAACGGGAGGACTTTTAACACATCGGCAGGTTTAACGTTAATCGAAACCTCTACATGGAGGGTCTTTAATGATACAATGACTCGACTCCGTGACTGGATGGAAACGCTGCCGGCGGCGACTTTTTGACCATGACTACTTGGTTATGCGGTCATGTACACGGGGAGGGGATGTACACTGTTACATTTAACCCCTTAACTGCCGATTAAAAGTTACGCGATTCGCTCCCCAGTGCCACCGTTTTTCACATAGGCGCGGCGGGTATACGATGTAGGGGGGGGGAGAGAAAAGGCAGAATTGAGTCCTTCACACACACACACACACACACACAAACACACAAACACACACACAAACACACACACACACACACACTGTCAAGGTCATTTTATAACATTCTAAGGCCTTCGGAATAGTTATAGTAGCGCAGAGAAAAGAATCGTATTTCAGGAGGACGGATTTATACGTCCGGGGCATATAACACATCGGTTGTGCTAGATGGATATATACGCCGGTGGCACTTACGAGGTTAACTAATCTGTTTCTTTATCCTTGTCTCTTCAGAATCCGAAAGCAACGCACATGAGTTTAAGGTGACAAAGTTCTTTTATTTTTATTTTTAATGGCTATACTCAGTGGCGTAACGGAGAATATTAGCGGGGCCCCCCCTGCGAAGTCAGGTTTTGGGCCCCGAGTCGGTTCTTACAAAGGATTGCAAAACCATAACATCAGGCTTTGGGCCCCTCAGAACCCTGAGTCCCCCCGCGATGCGGGGGTGTACATTACGCCCCTAGTTATACTGTCTTGTTACGAGTGTTCCAAATAATAAGAGGGGTAGTATATAAATAACAATTTTTGCTTAGAAATCTAAAGTTTTTATCTAACTTATACTACTATATAAGTGTTAAAAACTAGTTCTCTTGATTTTCTTAGTACTCATATTAATATAGTAACACTAAAAACTAGACTTTGTCTTCTTAATTATTGTTGGTTATTTTTCATATGATATTTTGTTTGTGTTTACTTATTCAATTTTTATTATTACTTTTTGAAGTTGTTACTGAAACCAATTTAAAAGGTCGTGACATTAAGAGAGAGTAAAGAAAAGGAGAGCAATATGTTTTACTTTGAATATACATTAGTCCAGAATATCCTTTCGAACCTACGACAGGATAAGTTTTTCAGATTGAAAGAAACATTCACACTTATATATATATATATCTTAGTTCAATATCTACAACAATCACTACTCTTACAATTAAGGCAGATTGAAAATATTATTTAGATTGCACTTGTATTAGGTATTCGACTACCCTAAAATTGTGAATTTAACCAAAAGACGATTTTTTTTTATGATTTTATTTTATAGGCCATCTTATTAGCTTTATAAAAATACCAAGTGTATTATTTCCCGTTGACTAGAACCAAATCTACAAATGTTTTAGTAAAAGCAAATACCATTACTTTAAGCGAGATATATCACACTTTAAAACGCGTTTTACTCGAAATGTTTTGTTTTTTTTTGAAAATTCTCAAACGGGACGGGGATTGCTAAAAAAGTTTTGAAAATAACTAACTGAAATTTTTTGTGTATGTTAGAAGTGTATTAATCTTCATATTTATCAATGACTGTTTTATTACAAAATTTACAGTCCCTTATGCTAATATAATCATTTTTTAAAGCAATTTCATATAATAACTAAGCTAAAGTGCTCCAGTTTTTGTGAAGATTAAAATATCTCTTATCCTGAAGGTCATTTAAAAGGAATAACATAGCAATACATCAGAAATTTTGGTACACAATGGGCCGCGTTTATGTTATTTTTTTTGTAAATTTTTACCCATTTTTCCCATTTTAGTAATAATTTCTTTTCCCCTTCTTAATTTTAGCATATTTTTCTTAAAATGTCAAAACAAATCTAAAAACAACAAACAAATCCCCATATCTCCATATTTTTAAAAAAAGTTGTCGCAAGAAGTCGGATACCATAAATTCATAACGCTATGCCTGGAAAAAAATATTCTACTTCAAAAAGTGTTCATTATTTTTCTAGGAAAATAATAATCGTTGACAATCGCTGTCCTTTGAACTTAACATAATTATTGAAATACATTGAAATTTTTTGAAGTTTTTACGACTTTTTTTTATTTCAAGATCTTATCCGAATCGAAATAATGCAGCATGCCAACCATGAAATCATTTCTCCTCAGAGCAATTATGAAGATCTTACCCACATATAACTCTACTATCCCAATCACTATCATTCCCAGGAGGTATTTTTATTATTTTTTTCAGAACCATAACATATTTTTTTATGATTTCTCTCTATGACAGCAAGCTACAGTGTGCGATCACGACGAATAAGCGTTTCGCAATCGCGTCACCCCTATCCAATCACAAATTCGAATCTCGAATTTCCGTCCAATCAAAACCCCTCTCAGAGATAGAGAAAAAAAAGAGGGCGCACACAATTTGTCATTTCGTGAGGGATTATTTCCTTCCGCTGCTTGCATAGCTCACTCACACTCACGCTCGCCCACGCAAGAGTGATATCTCTCTCTCCATGTCCATTTTTCCTCGGTGGTCACGCCATTGGTCATGTAGGGCAGTCACGAACTATGCCACGGGGGTTGATTCGATGGGACAGGTCGGGATGGAGAAGAAGTCCCTAAACGAAGTCGAGTCCGTGGTTTGAACTGGATCTGGCAAGATCTAGTTCCTCCTCTACACGCGGAGAGATACATGGATTTTATTTTTCTTGCTTGTAATGAAAGCAAATGGGCCGTGACGACGACGGCCTTGTTAAATTCAGATTAGAGCGAGAGATTAATTAATATTCAGAATGCTTGGAGGATAGGATGTTAATAGATGAGCATTTTCTAGAAGTTTTTGATGCTGCTGCATCATCCGGTTAAGTGAGATTGGATGAATTTATTGCATCTCGATCGCGACGTCAGAAATCGATAGTAGTGCCATTTGTCGCATTAGATATGGTTTGTTGTTGTTGTCCGAGTGACTTGGTTTATTTTGTTTGCTGACCTGATAGGGGAAAAGTAAAAGTGCCATCAATTTAAATGAGGAGGAAAACTGCATACTCATTGAAGTCTTGGCATAATTTGAATACATAATGAATTGAGCTACATTGGTGGCTAAACTCGTAATTTAGAGCTGCAGTTTTTTTTAACAGAGGGCCTACTTGAGCTATTATCGTACTTTTTAATTTCTACATTTCACCACATGGAGAGAGATTTTGAGACTCCACTGAATTTATAATAGGTGCTGTAAGAAGTAATACGTTTCTCTTTTTCTTTTTTACTCCACGAAGGGTCTTTGATAGAAACAGAATTTGGATGGGCACTTACTGCGAACGTTTTCTAAACTTTTGGGAGAAACCAGAGGCAAATTTTTACAAAGCTTTTATAAGCCGATCACTGTTTGATATGAAGAAAGATGTAGTACGAATAATAACTGATATAAAACCATAAAACCTTTCTTCGACGAATAATGAAATCAAGATGTTTTTAAAAAAATTCTCGGTAAGTTTGTCGCGACCCGAAGGTCGTGGATGTAAGAGGGTTCGAGGAAGAAGCAAACACATGATCTTAAAAATAGCTACTATTATTCTACCTTGATACAATTTTATAGTTTTACTCTGGCAGCGATCTAAAATCCTAACACTTAATCTGACACATAAAATTGTTGAAAATCACTTAGCTTCAGTCAGAGCTCCTTGTGACGATCCTTCTCGAACCCTGGTAGCTCGGTCAGTTCCAATGACATTTACTTCCACAACTCTTGATGAATCCTACGACGAATATTAATTTCAGGAAGTATGACCTCTCAGTTGCATTTCTCCTTTTGTTATTCTTAGATTCACGCTCAGCTATTGACCATTATCCTCCCATACCCAACATCAGGGTTTAAATTGTAACATTTGTATAAAATTATCGCTACGGAAAGCGGTTTTTAACTAAAAGACTAAAAACTAGGACTAACTTAACTAAGAATAGCTTCCACGAAGGGCTATAGTTGAAGAACCCGAATAGTACCCGTTACGAGTTATGTGTCGCTTTTCTAGTTCCTTTTTAATTTTTTTTCCTTTTGAAAGTTTTGATTTTAACTGGACAAAATGGATGTGTGAGGATAACACCTGAGCTGGTACTCTATTCATCTAATTTTCACACCACGCCAACGTGAGGACCTTGAGCCACTATAGATTCAACGGACTCTTCCCCTCTCGACCCTCTACATGACAGGTCTTGAAATGCACCAGGACTCGAACTCACTACTCGCCGGATATGAGCACGAGACCATGACCGCTCAGCTACCACGGCAATTTGAACCTTTGAAGAGCACCCAAAAATATCTTGAAATAAATGTGCGTTTCTTAACACACATATTTCACATGTTTTATAGTGACTCACACACACATTTACTTACGCAATACCCCAATAAAAATGAGTAAATTGTATATTGTTCTCCCTGCACAGTAAACTTAAGATGTCCTTATATATGTTTAAATTACAAAAATGATTATTCTAAATCAGTATAAATGCAAAGTTTTTATATCGAATTATTTTGAAACGCTGAAAAGATTAAATATTGTATCCATTTTAGAATACACACCCAACTCTTTTTTTACAAAATAGATATGTTCCTTAAAAACCGAGCAAAAAATAAATCGTGTAAAAAATACATGCCACATATAGCAAATTTGGGGATGGGTTCTATAACTTTGAAAAATCGTGTAAGATGAAAAAATGCTCTATTTTCCCAAAAAACCATGCAAAAAAAAAAAAAAAAAAAAAAAAAAAAAAAAAATGGAATCCATGAAATTCATGTTATGTATTTATAAAACAAAAACATTTTTTTATAACAAAATTAAATAAGTAAATGAAATAAAATAAAATTAGTGTTCAGTGAAAGTTCAGTCTATATGTACATACAGCACATAAAAATTCAAATTGACATTAGGAATAAAACTACTAACAACTATGCGTCGCGACTAAATAACAAACGTGCACGTTTATTACGAACTGGATGAATATTACCTTTTTGATAGTAAAAAATTATCATCACAAGTTATGCTGGAAATTTCACCATCTAATTAAAAAAAAGTCTAATTTGACCATCAACTTTTAGGACTTTAGTAAAATTATTTATTGCTCCTACGAACTAACACTTTAACACAAAATACAATTATATTGAATGCTGTGTTAAAGGTGAAGCGCAACAAAATGCAGTGATTACATAAAATTCGGGTATTCCTCGTAACTCCAGAATACCAAGTAAACAGGCCATGAAGTAGAGAAAGTCAATCACACATATTTGGGCATAAATCAACCGTCTTCTGTTTACACTGTCAAAACTAGATTTAAAACTTGGGGGGGGGGTAATCTAGAACAAAACATTCGTGTAAAAAAATATAATGGCGAACCGTGTTATTTTAAAATCGTGTAAAAAAAGCGTTGGGTGTATTTAAGGTATACAATTATCCTAAACTTGTAAATTTTGCCAAAAATTGACAATTTTTTAATGATTTTATTTTATAGATCATCTTATTAGCTTTCTAAAAATATCAAGTTTATTATTTTCCGTTCACTAGAACAAAAACTACAAGTGTTTTAGTAAAAGCAGATGCCACATTACTTTAAGCAAGATGTACTTTAAAACGCGTGTTTGATTCGAAATGTACTTTTTTGAAAATGCTCAAACGGGAACATTTATTGCTCAAAAAGTTTTGAAAATAATGAAATGAAATTTTTTGTGTATGTTTTGCATATTAGTAGAAGTGTTTTAACTTTCAGATTTATCAATCACTGCTTTATTACAAAATTTACAGCCCCTTATGTTAATATAACTGTCATTTTAAACAATTTCATATAATAACTAAGATAAAGTGCTCTAGTTCTCGTAAAAAGTAAAATATCTCTTATCCTGAAGGTCATTTCAAAACCAAATAACGTAGCAACACATCAGAATTGAAAAATTGAAAATGTGTTTATAAACTTTTGGTACAGAATGGGCTCCGTTTATGTTATTTTTTGTCAATTTTGACCCATTCCCCCCCCCCCTTTAGTAATAATAATTTCTTTTTCTCTTCTTAATTTTAGCATATTTTTCTTAAACTGTACTAGACAAATCTAAAAACCACAAAAACATCCCCATATCTCCATTTTTTTAAAAGGTGGTCTTAAGTAGTCGGATTCCTTTAATTTATTATGAATATTAATATAATAAATCAATTGAGTTCTCAGAGACTACAACGCCCTATCTTGTATAAAATAATACTTAAGTAAAATTTTCAAAAGAATAAGAATTTTTTTCGTATATTTTCAGGCTATTATAAATTTATAATATTGTCATGGAGAAATTTTTTTTGAAACTATTGGATTAGAATAACGCATAATTCAATTTCCTTTAAGAACTTTCCAAATATAGTTCTTAAATAAGCTGTTTATAAAACGAAGTCATTTATAAATCGTAATTATGCAAAAAGACAATTGAATTATTATAATAAAAAAGTGTAAAAAGAGAGAAACTTTCTTTGGATTAAATTTTGTGAAACAAAAGTTATTTTTAATATTTCTTGCTATTTATATTATTTTATTTAAAAGCAATTGAAACATACCTAGGGTTATAGTAAAAATTATATTAATAAATTAACACAATAATTAGTAAAAAATTAGTAATAATTAGTAATAATTTCATTGAAGGCAGAAATTTAGATTCTTGAAAATATATTCGATAATTAACAAGGATTGGCAAGGCAATGCGCAATTTATTGCTTGAGAAGAAATGAAAATGGAAAAAATAATCCAAAAAACCGATATTATCTCTGTCTCCATAGCAGTGCTTCAAATTGTGGTTGCATATATATGCACACACACACAAAGTCCTCAACCATTTTAAAAAGAGGTATGGACATGAATTTTTTTTAAGTGTAAAAGAAATTCTGGAAACATTCTTCATAGCAGGCAGAGCGTACTTGTAAAAAGCAGACATGTATAGGGTGTTTTGTGTTCCAAAATTATAAAAAAAAAATAAAAAAAATAGTATGAAAATTTTAAAATTGAAATGAAATTCTTCCATTTTCGTTTCCTGTTAAATATTATGCCTAGTTATATACAATAAAAATGCGTCTTTTTTGGAACATTTTGGAGGAAAAAAAGAATTGGCCGCTTAAGGGGTTAATTATTAAATAAACTATGAAACCAAATTTGAAAAATAAAGTAGAACAATAAGAAAGCATTTATAATGTAACAAAACTCCTTTTAGATGAATATCTTTCTTGTTTCTTAAAAAAAAGAAACTGCTTTCATAATAGACGCATCGCTTAAACTTAATTTCCCATTACGGAGAAATAATCCGTCCAATAAAAGGATTTAAAAAATGCATCGGGAGCAAATTCAAAAAGCGTTGACCGTTTGAGGCCGGTTCCAATGTCGCAACACCTCAAAAATAAATAAATAAATAAAAAAGAATATAGATGATAAAAACGAGGCCAAAATTCAGAAGCGTGATGGGCAGGTCCACCCCCTCCCCACACCAGAGGAGGGAGGATGGAGAAACAAAAAAAAAAATCTGCGTAGAGAAAGGGTACGTGCAACACCTACTTAAACAAAAGGAGTCGTATTCTCGCTGCATCTTTTGATATCGAGGTTAATTGTGAACTCTCTCGTCCTTAGCGTGGACTTTTGCCACGGGGTTGTGTGTGTGTCTGTGGAATATAAAATAACGCCACTTCAGGGTCTTGTATCTCGTTAGTTGGAATGGGCCGTGGTGATTTTTGTAAGAAATTGTTTTAATGACTTCCTCAGAGCATTTAAAAAAGTTTTTTTTTTAAAAAAAATAGGGATCGTGTGTGATTGAGTCATTATGTGAGGCAAGGTCGGAAAGAGAATATTTTTGATAATTGTCTTCGATAACCGATACTGCCTGTGTCACGTGACATAAAAGGCTAAATTTTCCTTACGCATTTGCGATTATCTGAGCCTGACCATTACACATAATTAGCGAAAATGACTTCCACGTTTTGCTCAGTTCGAATTTATTTTTCCTCTCGGATAATATGATTGTAATATAACTGATTACGCGTTTGGGAAAATGGGTTTACACAAATTCAAATGATTGAAAACTCGGAAAAGATAGTTTCTGTAATGTGTATTTCCCAACAAAATGTTCAAACCCTTGTTCTGAATATACTATAAACGTAAATATAAAAGTAAATATTTTAATGGAGAGAGATGTGTTAACCTGTAATAGCAAAATGGTCATGGTTGCGATCTCATAAGGATCTACACAAGGGGAGGGGGAAGGGTCAACCCCAATTGACCAATAAATTTTAAGTTTTTATCATAGAAATTACATCTACATTTTTTGTGGAATGTAACCTCTCCTCTTAACCGCTTCCCTAACAAATTTTTTTGAAAAAAATTGCAAAAATTCATCACATTTTTTAAAATTTTATTATTAAATACAAGAAAACGAAACAAAACAAAAAATGCCAGTTTAAAGTAGAATTTTTAATTTTTTACAGGCATAAAAGCATTTAGTTTTAATATTAGTTTACTATCCCGAGTTATCTCGGGCAAATGGAAAAAGCTAAATATTAGTCTTTGTATGATAGTTTTTGAAACAAGCGACAACACAAATTGATATCTGACATTCTGCACACTGATATCTCTCTGGTCTCTTTTCTTACTGGCTTACCTCTTTACAAAAGCAAAGAGTACACTGTCGCGGTGGATTAGATTTTTTTTTCAGTATCAGGAATAATATCTGGAAAATACCCAGAGGTTAACCTGAGTGGAGAAGGACTAGTGCTGGGTCTTCCTGATGCGGCAAAAAACTCGTCACGGTGATTTTCTGTGAAATTATTTTTTCAATCAGTTCCATTCTAAATTCTTTAGGTGATCGTGAACCTTCTGATTTACAGTGCAAAATGTAGACTACATGCAGAAGAATCACTTCCACTATTTTCAATGTCCACCATAATCTCATTCTGTGAAAAATCATCCCTTTCGCAATCTTGCATCATAGCCAATCCAACTTTTCCCGAACAAATAAGAAGGTGAAAAAATGCTACTTAGTTGTGTTCATAATAGAAACATTTGTTCATAAACGTATGCTGATTCAAATCTACAACAATATTTGGCAGCCAAATCGTGTAAATTTGAAAAATTGCTTGTTGGTACAAATTTTCGAAATTCAATAAAACTCCTTATATTTGCTTTTCAATGTAATATGGTGCTGTATGCAATAAATTCGATTTGGATTTCAGGTGGGTAACAATTAAAATTTTGAGGGGAAATTAAATAAAGAATTTATGAAAAGATCTGCATTTTTTTATCATCTTGAAAATCCTCAAACCTAGCACTGAAAGAATTCTGCAAAAATGGATATCGAATTTTTAAATTTATCACAGCAGTGAGCAAGCACTATTAATTTTGGTAGATAGTTCCCAAATTAATGAGAAATGTGTTAATTTTCTTCTCCAAAATCAAGACAAAAAAAAGTTAAAGTTTTCCTCTAAAAAAGGTGTTTGACCAAATAGGGTGAGAAAAAAAATTCTTTTCTCTGCAATCTTAAATTTAAATTATTTTAATGTCCCATAATATTGACAAGAAAAGCTAAAATTACATAGCCTGTCTTCATTCTAGATTCTAGAATAGCAGGTACTCACTGAGCAATCCAGTGTTTTCTTCGGGATATTTTAAAATACGCTCCCTAAAATTCCGAAATCTCGCTAGTGAAAACATCTTTGGAAAGCTAACTCGCACAACAATGTAGGTGCATTCACTAGACCCGGGGTGGGCATTACGTCGATCGCGATCGACCGGTGGACCGCCAAGACAATTTGGAGTGACCGCCTGAAGATAAGCCGTTAGTAATTATATAAATTGGAAATATATTCAAGATTGGCTGACAGTATGCAGACTAAGTCTTCTACTGACTATAATTACAAGAACTAACTTTAGATGGGAATGTTTTATTTTTTAATGTATTTTGAGTTATTTGATAATAAATGCATCATTAGATATTATTATATTTGTGGCTATTATTATTATGTTTGTATATTGCATTTTGCTTTAAATTCGGTTTCGAAAAAGTGAGTTTTTCATTTCATTTACGTAGGTAAGTACACATATTCCGTATTTAATATTAAGTTATAATAAATATTGTTGATTTTTTCCTTGCCTCACTACACCTAGGACCTTGGGCAGTGGGCGCACTCGTGAATTTTTCAAAGGGCGCGCGGTGCGGTGGTCCAGGGTCGAATGTATCTGCTATTTTTATATCCTACCCCAATACGCTTGCAAACATAATTTTTCTTTCATTGTGTAGATTGTCGGGTACAATGAAGTGTAAGAAATAAATTATTGAATAAACAATTAGCATTAAATAATAAAACATTATTAATAACGAATACTTAATTAAATTTTACTTGCTATGCACATGGGATTATAATTGATCGAAAAAAATCATGGCCAATGGTGGAGGGTCCGGATCCATGGACCCTTCCCTGTTTTGTATGTGCTACTGATACTGGGTGGACCGCAACACCTTGAAAAAATTTGAAGTAGCCCGTACGCTGGAAAAGTCTGCCCACCCCGGCACTAGACAATAAATTTCTACTGTAACACATTTTAGTTTATTTAAAATAAATTTTGGAGGGTTTTTTTTTGTCTAAAACAAACGCATTTCAATAAAATTGTAAGCAAAAAATTGTTTTTTATTATTATCTTTTCAAATAAAATTTTTTTTTATTATGACTTCGCGTGCCATTATTACAACTCCGCCTTGCCACACTGTGGCACGCGTGCCGCGGATTGGGCACCCCTGCATTAGAGTAACAAATTTTTAATTTTAGGCGTAAAAATTACGTCTGTCGGTGCTTTTATCGAAATTTTTTTAAATACATTTCTTTCTGTGAAAGTAGTTGGTACACATCTCTGATTTTACTAAGTAGTTACTGAATAACAATAATTACTAATAGTTAAGGGTGTAATGGGGGACTATTCCTACTTCCCTCTAATCCCCCTTGTCTACTCCCGGACCCGGCTAGAAGTTTGGGGAGCAACCAATTGAACAGACGACATGATTCACTAAAATCGCTTATTTGTCACAATAATCAACACATACCCAATAATAATCCAATTAAGATAGTTTTGATCAATATTTAGAGCGTGAAGGTGAGACCCGTTAGCATGGGGATAATATTTACAGACATTCAACTAATTTCTACGATAACTTATACTAGCTCGTTTCTAATTCGGAATCGCTCTACAATTTACTCTCTATTTAAATAAGAAGCACCATACCTGAACTCTTGTACTCCCAAAATCCTATAGCTGAGGCCTTGTACACTAACGGTCGACTTGTGTGTGATCACCACGCATCCGAGCGATCCTCACTTTGGTAATCTTCAATTCTCAATTTAACAATCTTAGATTTTCACTTCATGAACTCTCACTTCACTAACTTTCAAAACTCGCGAACACAGAATTTATATAATAAACTTAATTTGCATAATCACGTTTTCTTACCTTCGGTGAAAGTTGGTTGAAATAATTATTTGTCTTAAAGAATCCCCAAGCTGTTAATAGAGCTGCGTATAGATCCGTCCCAAGGGTACTAAAGTATGACATACAATAATTTTAAAATGGTGATTACTAACCACTTCAAAACTTTTTTATATCAGCTTGTAAAAGGACATAAAGAAACTATTACGTAAGTCATCTTAGGAAAAATATTCGCTAATAGTTAACCAGGATTTTAATGACAAAAGCAAATAATTTTAAAACTATTAAAATTTTCCATTTTAATTTATAACATTTTTTTGCTATTACTCAATAGAACATTGATTAAAAATATCTTATATAAAACCACTCAATAAAATCCGGATTATGCCCTTTTGTGACTATATAAAAAAATTGACAAAAATGATGCCAGCGTTTACGTACACAAAAACCTTGATGATGATTCGGTGAAATCACACAAAACCGTATTTCTACAAGAGTTTGTTGTCTTTCGATTATTATTTATTATTTTTTATTACAAAAACAAGTTAATGAACCATCTTTTACTTTTAGTTTCTCCATTGTGATTCCGACATATCCATAAAAGTTGAGAAACCCCCCCGAAAAAGGATTCGGTGACTCGATTGAAGTTCGGGAAAGATGTGCACTTCCGTCTAGAAATGATAGATGACTTCCTACGAAACTCCGTTTGAAGTTGTTGAAGAAACGTGTCTGATGTGTGCTCGAATAGGAGAGATAAAAATAAACAAAGCACATCTTTCATAAACGTTCTGTCGTGAAACAAACGTGGAAACGTACGCCTCGAGAATGATAAATGAGAAAATAATGATGAATAAAAATTTCCCCGAAAAACCGGTCCCCACTTGCCAAAATATCTGATTCTCCACGAATATTATTGTTTTGAAATAGAGATAAAAAATTAATTTCTGTTACTTAAAAGTGGAATAATTTTATTACAAAAGAAAACAAGTTGCAGATTCGTCATTTCATTAAAGAAACTATATTTTTATTCCAGTTGAAATTGGTTCTTTCCATAGGAGTTATATATTAATACTCATATGATATATTAATAGTCATATTATTAAGTACATGGATTTATTTTTAAAATCTGTAACATAATGAAAAAAGTATTTTTTAAAGTAATTTATTGTTAAAATATTCATTCAAACAGTTTATAGACTTCTTTATATTAGTATCACGTAATAATTACCCTACGTGATACTTGTGATGGTTTAGAATAAAATCCTGAATCTCATCATTGCTTTTTACAGCCTCTCTTTGATACTATTCTAGAGGATTATTCAGCCCCACTAGACCAAGGAAAGATAAGGGGGAAAATTGTATAATAAATTTTATAGAGATCCTATTTTATTTAAATACAATAGAAATTTTAAAATTGATTATTAAAACTATATAGAAAGTCAAGGGTGAATTAGAGTAAGCTGGGAAGATTGATTAAAATCTTTTCATTTGCGAGAGACCTGCAGATCATGATTTTGCGCAATTTTAAGGTTTCTGACTGTTTGAGACTACTTTTTTTAAAAAAAAAAATGGAGATATGGGGATTTTTTGTGATTTTCAGATTTGTTCTGTACATTTTAAGAAAGGTATGCTAAAATTAAGAGGAGAAAAAGGAATTATTATTACTAAAAGGGGGAAAATGGGTCAAAATTTACAAAAAATAGCGCAAAGGGAGGCTCATTCTGTACCAAAAGTTTATGAACAAATTTTCAATTCTGATGTGACCTT
This sequence comes from Trichonephila clavata, assembly GCA_019973975.1. Classification (NCBI taxonomy): domain Eukaryota; kingdom Metazoa; phylum Arthropoda; class Arachnida; order Araneae; family Nephilidae; genus Trichonephila; species Trichonephila clavata. Next base: position 24,783 of record BMAO01020889.1, on the reverse strand, counting down.
TAGGATAAGAGATATTTTAATTTTTATAAAAACTAGAGCACTTTATCTTAGTTATTTTTATGAAATTGCTTAAAAAACACTGATTATATTAACATAAGGGACCATACATTTTGTAGTAAAGCAGTGATTGAAAATCTGAAGGTTAAAACACCTCTATTATTGTACAGAACATACACAAAAAATTTCAGTTAATTATTTTCAAAATTTTTTGAGCCATCGCTGTTCCCGTTTGAGCATTTAAAAAAAAACACATTTCGAGTAAAACGCGTTTTAAAGTATGACATATATATATATATCTTGCTTGAAGTAATGACATTTGTTTTTAGTAAAACATTTGTAGTTTTTGTTTTAGAAGATAGAAAATAATAAACTTGGTATTTTAATAAAGCTAATAAAGCCTATAAAATAAAATCATAAAAAAAAAATTTGTCAATTTTTGGCAAAATTCACAATTTTCGGATAGCTTGAGGAAAGTATTGTCTATGGTTAACGAACTTTGAACAAGAAAAAAGTAGCTATAAAACGGCCAGTACACTACAAGAAAAAGCATTATCATTGAATAATCATTATTTTAAGTTGTAATTGTGCGCAAAATACATTTTTTTCCACTAAACAACTATTAATAATTACAAAATATCTCGACTCCTTGTTAGTTATAATCATTATTTTTCAATAATTATTTTTTTAAAGTAGTGAATATCAGTATCTTAAATTTGTTTGAAATTAAATAGATAATGGAATCGAATAAAAGGAATTCGACTATATCAATGAGTCGAACACGCATTTCCACTTGAACATATCAGATCACAAGGCTTGGAATCACGATTGTCAAGACTTCAAAAACGTTTCATCAGACAAGTTTAATATAAAGTAATTTGAACATTACAGCTTTTTTAGGGGCAACAACACATAAAGTAAAAGAATGCATTACGTATACATTTTAACGAGTGAAATATTTACAGTAAAATACGTTTAACACAAAAATGCTTAAAACGAAATATCGGTTAACACGAAATAATACAACAGTCCCGACAAACTACTATATTTTTTCATGAATTCTTTTCTCTGAACACGAAACGAAAATTGCTTGACACGGAAAGATTTATTTTCTGGGAATGAACAAAATACGGAAAACAACAGCTGCGCAGGCGAGGTTTAAAAGGATGTGAAATGAAAGAGAGGTGGTTTCACGTTATTCTTAGAAAGGAGGGCAATTTGGCTTTGAAATTCCAGTGACGTCAGTTTTGAAAACCTGTGACGTCAGTTTTGTTTATCTAAACTACCTTCAACCTCCACCCCAACAAACGTCACACAAAAACATCTCATCTCTCATCAGTTGGTTTTGGAATTCGGTGACATACATTACAGTGTGAATAAAAATCAGAGAGTTCCGTTCTTGTTTTTTTTTTCTATTTTAGAAGGATGTTTTTACGAACACAACGGCAAAAAGCTTAGGGCGAAAGCAAGCTGCTATTTCACTTCAAATGAAGATGGAGGTTCTTAAGTCTGTGTGTGACGCTTCTATACACGCTCTTTTAACTAACAGTCCTCTTGGGGAATTTCTGGTCCTTAAAAATTATTTTATTATAAAACTCCTCCTCGAAGAAAACGTGAATATGTAAATTGGGACTACTATATACTATCGTCTAGGCTTTCAGGTTAGTGAGAAGAGAGATAGGATAGATTGCTAGCGGAGCAGTGATTAATCAAATTGAATGTGAATCGTGGATATTTAATATTTGATAATTGAATTACTTGATAGTGACGAACTGTCACTGGAGGTTGAATCGAGATTAAATAGTGAAGAAGTCAGAGCTATTGATTTAAGTAAGTGCATTAAACATTAAACTCTTCTCATGTCTCGCGTACCTCGTTAATTGTCTTCATATTTATTAATAGGGTGCATCTCTTAGACTTGATCGATTGAATTTGAGTCGTGGTTAATATTGTGAATAAATTAGATTGTTTTTGAAGTATGACTAGTCTTCCTTCCAATTCTCCCACACCTTTAGGCACTCAGGTTATATTGTGGATTAAATAATTGGATCATTATATGTGGATTAAAAGCAGAACTTGAAAATTTTGTATTAAATTTCTTTACAATCTTGGGAATGTTTTTGCTTTATTGATTTTTGTTTAATGCATGCAATTATATATGTATCTATGTAAATAAAATGCACTCCAATAAACTTAATTCTATTGAATATGTTTTTTTGTAATATCCTTTAACACGAAAAATATTTCAGTAACCTCGATTTCGTGTTAAACAATTTTCCCTGTAAAACGAAAAATGTATTTATTTTAAAAAACTGCAATCAACTATTTTTTAAAACAAATTTAAATTGCCACGATGTTTAAGCGATAGACTAATCGCAACATAATCAAATTTGATGTTGATTCTTTGAAATAGCACACCTACAATAAGGCAAATACACTTGCAAAATTAGACATGCGATGCATAAATCATTTAATCTTAGTCAAAATCACGTTTGGACAGTTCTCCCTCCCGTCATACATACATCTCAATTGAAAGGAAAAATAATTCAATCACCGAAGCAGGGTATTGCTTGAAAATTTTCCAAGTAAGAGATGATGGATTGTATTAAATTAAAGTCTTCCTACTGTTGGCTAAGCCGCGTTGTGAAATATAATTTAAGTAAGATGTTGTACTCACGTATTTACTTTCTTCTTAACTCTCTTATTTTCGTCAAAAAACAAATAATAATCACCCTGTGGCCTTTGAAATCATCTAAAGTATTCAAGCCTTAAGCGTGATATTATTCATACTTTAATAATCTTGAAATATAAGTTTGTATAAAAAAAGTAGTGTGAAAATAAGATGAATTTATTTTGTCAGAGAGTTTCGGATACAAAAGCTTGTTTAAAAAGTTTTTAGAATAGATAAAAACTGTAAAAAGAAAGAGGAATGCTAGAATTAAATTTTATAATGTTATTTAATCTACGTATATATATTTATAAATGGATGTTTGTATGTATGAAATCGCTTCACTCCAACACCGTTCAACCGATCACTATAAAAATGGGCATGTATATGTACTTTTTGTGGAGAAGGTTTTTGTTCTACCCTCTTTGTAGCAGCTCACCACCAGGTGGCACTACAACATATGAACTTCTGCACCGTTCAATCGATCGCCAAGTTGCCAACACAGTCACCAAAAATGGTACCAGCTTTGTTCTATAACCAACATTTCGCTACGTTTCCATTGAATCGCCATTATATTGTAAAGAACGGCGTTGCTTGCGAATATTATAACATAAAATAAATACAGCAGAAAGTAGTATTAACGTATTACATGCACATCCAGGTATATATTATTTTCACTAATTTAAGTGTTCATTACACAAAATTTGTAACAATGTGTTACTTTTGCTGAGCAGAGATTAGCTTAGGAAGGTGTTTTCAGAAATCGACCCACAAAAGAGTTACGCGGGGCGTTATAAATAAAAAAAAATCCTTTTTATCAGTTATTAGACCTTCAGACTTAAAATTTATCAAATATGGTTTCTTTGCTCAGCCAAGATATGCAAAAAGCTTTTTTTTTTGTTTAATTTGCAATTCAGGTAAAATTAACTCATTAAAAACTTATTTATCTTTCAATCAGTATTGCTCAATTTTTCAATTTACCCGTGCGAAGATCGGGTATACCAGCTAGTAGAATATAAAATTTAATGAATATATGTCTCGATTATTTGGAAGCAATGATAAGGTCGTAATATGGCAATATGATCTAATAATACAGATTAATTGTTTTGTAACGTCGAAATTTCTACGTAACACGAGGACTATTAATATTGGACCACGTAATTTTGAACCTCGGTCAATCGATGGCTTCTGAGCAGGCACTCCATCCACGAAACTTTCTCACCACACCAACATGAAGGTTTCGAGCCTCAATAAATTTAACATTTGTCGATCTATCCAAAAAGCAGTAACAGGACTCCAACCATTTACTACAGTGATCTACAATACCTAGTCCAGGAACCAGTACCGGTACGTGGATCAAATGGAACCGGGCCACCCGAAGAACATTAAATTATTCCCGTTTTATTTACTGTGGTGTATTTTTTTCGGTTTTGTGAGACTTTCTATGAATACGAGGTTAAATGGGAGTTGAAAGACGTTACCTAAAGCCGCACCAATACTGCTCATGCGCGAAACATCATGATATATAAAATATAAGCGATCAATGTCCTTCCCCCGTAGGTGGCCGCGGTAGCCTAGTGGTCAAGGTAACGGACTCGTGGCTGGTATGTCATGAGTTGGAGCCTAGTACCGCTGAAGACCCACCGTGCAGGGGAGTGATGCACGTAAACCCTTTATCTACCACATTATGATTTACTGCAGTTTTTTTCATGCAATATTTTTTTAATCAATACAGTGAAAATTAAGGGATATACATAAACAAAATACTTAACTTTGAGAAATTTAATCCTTTAGAGCTAATTAATTAATTAAAGACATTCAACTGTAAAATTAATTATATACTCTGTTGACTCAAAATAAATAGTCAAATCGGTTTCTAAAGTCGTCATTAACATACAAAAGAAGACGCTTACCTTTCGACATTAACTACTTTTTGGGAATAAAAATGACGATCTTTGTAGTCCGATCAAAATGTCTGCTAAAAACACAATTTCTACTATAAAATTATTCGCCTTCCCCGTTAAAATACTCATCATAGAGCTCATGCTGTCATATATCTTGGAAGAGTGGATTTAAAAGAATATTCCTGCTAAGTATTGTCCCGTTGCTGTAGTGTGATGGAGAAGGGGGTGCCAGCTCAGGTGTCGTCCTCATCACTTGACCATGGTTCAAAATTACGAGGTCCGTCGCCAAAAGCCCTCCTGCTGCTGAACAGTACGACGTTCATATTCTCTCATTCACCTTCTCCCTTAGTGGACCACGGTAAAATGACCAAACGTTGACGGGTCGAAAACTTGTGACCGGTGTGATATGAGTTAGAGCCCTGGAGAGCAGCTGTGTAGAAAGACTAATTCACGTTGAATATGTTGTTACTCAAAGACCTCCTGTTGGCTTGGTGTGGTAGATTGGATTGAGGAAATGCCAGCTAAGCTGTTATTCTTGTCACGGGGCAGAGAACCATCCCCAAAAACCCTCGTGTTGCTTCACAGTGTGGTGTGAATCAACTCTCACTCATTATTTTACTCAAAAAGAATGACGATACATTTTTTACTTGCATAATCAAGTATTTATTATTATTAAGCTATTTAAAATTTTTTAAACTGCACGCATCCGCTTTAAAATCTGATAAGGATACATTAAAATAATGTAAGGAAAAATGCAATAATTATAAGTAAGACTACATTTGTTTGGACGGTGTGGTTACAATTTACAGCGAATAATCACAGGAAATATTTTATTTCACTTTCCTTACGAGAAGTGCACTCCTATTTTGAGGATTAGTTTCTAAATGAACCGAAATTTTTTTTGTGGTTTGTAATTTAAATTTTTTTATTTGATTGCTAAACAACGAATTCGTCGAATTTGTTCTTGTTTAATCTCTCATGGACCAGAATTTTATTCCGGTTTTGTTTTATTTAAAAAGAATCTATTAAATTCAAGTTTATATTCCTTGCGGTTAGAAGGGAGAGCTTTAACTTCCGTTTCGAAAGCATTGATAATTTTTTGTGCTAATGCATCAGAGGTTGTTTTTATTTATATTGATGATATCATACACAAATACCAATGCTCAAGTTACAGTAAAAAAAATTTTTGTTTGATTTTTATATATATTTCGTCACACTATAACATTAGCAACTCTATATCACGAGTCTTCAATGGAACTAGGTTTCGAACCGGGTTGCGCGGCAGGAGCGGACACATAACATTTTGTGGGCTAAATGGACACTTTGAAACTCATCGTGGTTTGAGCGGACACATTTTCCCCCCCATCTTAGAACAGATTCGATTACCGAATTACAAGGATAAATACATTTTTGCCAATCAAATTTAATTACTTGTATTAAATTGTTAAGATGTTATAGTGCGAATACATTTTAAACATAGCGAAATGTAATAGAAATAAAAACTTTCAGAGAAATATTTAAAAATTAATAGTAAGTAACAATATAATGAAAGGTATGAACGAATTTCAGGAATTTTGTGGAAAACTGTATTTTAGAGTGAAATAAATATTAGAACAGGTGCAATAGCCATACAATTAATTAGTTTCATGAAAGGAAGTAAAAATAAATACTAGAAGTAAAATACGCAAGATGCAAGTAGATAAAGAATTAAATACAAGTAATTAAATATCTAACTAACCTTGCATCTTGCGTATTTTACTTCTAGTATTTATTTTTACTTCCTTTCAAGAAACTAATTAATTGTATGGCTATTGCACCTGTTCTAATATTTATTTCACTCTAAAATACAGTTTTCCACAAAATTCCTGAAATTCGTTCATACCTTTCATTATATTGTTACTTACTATTAATTTTTAAATATTTCTCTGAAAGTTTTTTATTTCTATTACATTTAAAATGTATTCGCTCTATAACATCTTAACAATTTAATACAAGTAATAAATTTGATTGGCAAAAATGTATTTATCCTTGTAATCGGTAATCGAATCTGTTCTAAGATGGGGGGGATGTGTCCGCTCAAACCACGATGAGTTTCAAAGTGTCCGCTTAGCCCACGAAATGTTATGTATCCGCTTCTGCCACGCCACCCGGAACCGCGACTCGATAAAGCCGACTACAAGTTTGCGACCATGACTCTCTCTCAAATACATTTTTTTTTAAATTAAGGGGACATGGTACGATTTACGTAAAAATCTTTAATATAAGGATTTTCAAATTTTTTTTTGGTTGCCTCCTATATGCGTATACTATGTAAAACAGATTTTGGGCTCAAAATTTCATAAAAAGCTAGCCATTTATTTTGTAAGGAAAAATTTGTGAAGTGGTTTTAAAATGCTACTCCTGATACACAAATTTACGTACACACATGAAATTTTATTTACAAATACGTCAAACTGTGTATAACACAAAAGTTGGTATGGGATTTAAGATAACATGATTGGTATTTGTACAATACTTCTTTTTATGAATGCTTATTGAAAATTCCTTACAAAATGTATAAATCCTGAGTTCAATTATTTTTTAAGAAAATAAGTAGTGTGTGTGTGTGTGTTCTTTGATTCTAAAATGCATATCAATTTTTGTTACATATACTATAAGCAATAGGTAAAAAAAATTGAAAGCATTAAGTACAATGGAAAACATGTCTTAGCATTTTAAATGAAGACAAACTAGTTATTTTATCTTTCTGAGGTAAGTAAATTTAGAGTTTTGATTTGCCATAGAGATGTGAATAAAAACGAACGTAAAAGCTATCAGAATTCTGTGTTTTTTAAGTTTAGAGCTTTCAAATTTTGTGAGGTTATAGAAAATTATATAAAGAATATTTTAGGCTAAGAAAAGTATATAAAGAATAATTTAGGCTAAGAAAATTAGATTTGATTTTTTGACCGATTTTTGTCAATTGAATCATATTGTGTCCTCTTAAAATTGTTTGAGGTCGCACTTTGGTGTTATTTGGTGGAAAATATATGGAAAACAAAGTCAGGTTAAAAGGTTACGCTTGTACATTACTTCAGTTTGTTACTAATAACATAGCTCTCGTGAAATAATTAAACTAAACCACGTCTAAAATTAAACCTCATTTATTTTAAAGACATTTGCCCAGTAGTAGAAAACAACTTGTAGGACAACATTGCAGTTCAACAACTACCCTTGAAAAGCAATTTTGTAGGGCATACGCTATAACAAAGTGTTGAGTCACTTTGAACAAATCATTGAGAAGACAGATAATTGAAAGCAAGGGGAAAAAAAGAAAGAAAGGTAAGTGAAATCGAGACGGCTTGCCAAGCCCATCAGGAAGTTTTTTGCAACGCACAATGGGATGTTTCAGAAAATTTCCTCCGGAGGACAGCTTCTACAGAAGCAAGAGATTGAAAGCAATCAGTCTTTTTGGTGACCTACGATTCCAATTTTCATCAGAAGTTGGTCAAGGTCACCAGTGGGACAGCAAGTTGGGCGACCTTAGTCCGAAGAATCTCAAATGTTTGGGCGTGGATCGGTCCCCACCCTCACCTTCGGTCGTGAATTTCAGTCCTAGCTCATTGTTGGCGACTAGAGGTCGGAAGCGAACCACCGAGCGGACAGATCGATGAATAACAAATACTGGTTCTCACAGCGGTAGCAAGGTGATTTTTGTTTTGCTTCTCCAGACAATGAAAGAACAAAGGCAATGCACTTTGGGAAGATCCCTAAAAAAGGCAGTGCGCTGTGATTAATTCGATTGCCTGAGTTTCAAACGTTCTTCAGAGAAGCTCGTTTGATGAATAATAAATTGGAAGAATTGGTTTCAAGTCTCAGGTTAAAAAAAATTCAAATCTGTTGTGTTCGAATAATTTACAGAGAATGCTATATAGATTAAATAATCTGTTGAGAAAGTATAAGATAAAATAATTAGTAATTTAGCAATTGTGATCGACTAAGATACCCCATTAATATTAATTCGTAAAAATTGAAATATAATGCAAAGAGAAGTACATCGCTTTTGTTCAGACGCGCATGCTTCTCTCCCATTTTGTACGTATATAGTATTAGACAGAAATAAAGTCATGACACAAAATTATTGCTAGAATATTTGAAATTTTGATACTTCCGCATTATACCATAGACTAGGGGTCGACAAACCACGGCTCGAAAGCCGCATGTGGCCGTTTGCAAAGATGGTCGTGACTCTTCAGACTTTTATCAATATAAATAATAAAAAATATTTATATCTACTAAAATTATTGATGTTTTCCCCTTTATAAAAAATCTATTGAAAATATTTACCTTATTCGCATCTATGATTAAACATTTGACTGGCTTAAGATTTCTGTTTTAAATTGTTTTTTATCGACAAAGAGTATTGACAATCAATAAAAACATTAAAATTACTTCTAAAGAACCAAAAGTCTAATTTATTGGTAGAAATGCAGCAATGGAAAAACACCCATTTGAGGGGTTTCCCAGTAACGTTTTTTTTTTATTTGCATATATAAATTAGGGAGCACTACTAAATGTGAGCAAGAAATACACATAAACTCCTAACAGAAGATACAAAACCACTTTCCGTATTTTGTGACATGCTTGATAGTAAAAAAAAAAGAGAATTAAAATGACTTTTATATGCAGGAACAATAAGACAATTTTAATCATTTGTGTAAACATGAAATTTCGGAATAAATTTCTTACGGTATTATTGGCAGAAACATTTTAACGACTTTTGAAAGTTTAATTGCCAGCATTATATTTTGACAACGGTTGTATAACATTGAGACTCAGATATAAAATATCTTCGATAGTTATTGTTATTTTGTGTAAAATTTTATGTGTGTTTTAAATATTGTTATGTAGATCGAGGCTCGAGAATTATATATTATCAGTCTCAAAGAACAAGACAGTTCTTCAGGAGCGATGAAAATTTGTTGTACAAAAACAATCCTTGAAATACAGGATACAGCACTAAAATTCGCTTAGTAAATTCCACTTAAGGTCTTCCCACACCTTCCATAGCACTCAGACACAACTATCAGTGTCTAAAAACACAAATATGTGATGGTTAAGATTATTCGCAAGCCCTCGCTCGATAATAACATCTAATCATGAGTCGACTCTTCAACGGTCAAAACAATACTAACTCATCTTCAGCGTGCGGCTCCTATTATAGTCTGTACGGATCTTTCTCGAAAGATCCGCTTACGTCACAGATCGTGATATTAATAGATTTCTCCAGTAATTTCCAGAAGCATCCATTTGGTCACCAACTCCCAAAATGATCGTCAAAAATGATGTTGTGACGGGTGCTTACGCGTTTCACTAACCTTCTCAAATATACTCTTTAAATGTTTTATTTATTTCAACCAATCTCCACCGGGAGCCAAAAGCGTGATTTATGCAAATGAGATATTTTATATAAGTTCGGGTTTAGCGAGTTCGAAAATGAAATGAAAGGGGGAAATGAAATGAAGAGGAACGAATGAATTGAGAGAGTACTTTTTCTAGTGGAAACGTAGTCGTCGTGAGTAAAGTCTATTGTAAAGTATAGATAAAAATTAGTTCGGGAAAGAACTGAGAGATAGCTGAGATTGAAGCCGCCCATTAAAGGAATCCAGATATTAAAGAAGCAGCTAGACGAACCTGCCATAACAAAAGGTATCAGCTTAGTTTTATTTACCCCAATTAAGTATAAGTGTGTAACTATAATTGTACGCGTCGACTGCCGTAGATTCAGTTAAGATTTCGTCGTTCATGATTATTGAATCCTTCTCATACTCCACGGTGTTTATTGTTCTTAAAATTTGAATAGTATTTGTGTAATCTCTTAATTAAGAAAAGTCAATAAATAAGATTGATTTATTAAATAAGTAGTAATTTATTATGAATTCAACACATCTAAATTCAGGTGATAACCGAAGGGGAGTTGATAATCTTAGAGGGTAGTGATAGACTACGACAATGTTAACTTGACTATATCACCAACATATCGCCAAGCTTCCATTAAATCGCCATTATAATGTAAGGAATGGCATTGCTTGCGAATATTACAATTTTAGCAACAAAAAAAAAAGTACAACAGAAAGTAATATTAACGTATTACACATCCAGATTATAAGTTATTTACACTATTTTAACCATTCATTACACCGCATTCGTAACAATATTATAAAAGTATTAAATGGAGCACGGCAGTCTTGATCACGCCTGCTACTCCTACTGTGGCTCTTTGCAAAAATGGCTCTTTTGTGTAAACAGCTCTTTGACACCTTAGTTATCTTGTTTCATTTACAACTTGGTTCTTATCTAGAAAGTTTGGTGACCACTGCCATAGATCAAACTCGACGAATTAAAAAACATCTCCAAATTCCGTGATATGCAACCAACAATGAAAGTCCGCTCTTTTGCATGTTCAAACACAACAATCTTGCTTGCGCATGCTTAGAAATAATCATTTCTTTAATAGGCTGTATCGTTCTCGCTCATGTTAAAGCATAATACTCTGAATTGCGCATGCTCGAAAATAATATCATTGTTTATTTAATATGTAATATAAAGAAAAGATTATTTCTGAGCATGCGCAAACAAGATTGTTATGTTTGAACATGCAAAAGAGCGGATTTTCATTGTTGGTTGCATATTACGGAATTTGGCGATGTTTTTTAATTCGATGAATAATATCATTGTTAATTTAATAAGTAATATTGTCGTCCATCCGGTATAGTGGTTAGTGACGCTGACTGCGGTGCCGTAGGGCATGGGTTCGAATCCCGGAGAAGGCATGGATGTTTGTGTTGTAATCCCCCGTGTGATACATTGTGTGGTGCACGGGGTTTATAAATGTTCTAAAAAAAGTAATAAAAATATAATATTGTTCTTAGTTTTCTTTGAAGAATAATTGAAATTTGAGACCTATTTTTCTACGAAAGAAAACGAAGCGGATCATTTCAGTTTAATACATAAGTACCCGAAACAAGAAAGATCACGGACCTACATGGCAACATTTAGATTCGTACTCAAGCAAACATATATGGCGTAATCTGCATAAAGGAGAGACATTTGTCGCAATTATGGCGTTTCGGCTGTCTGAAAAAAGCAGTTATTATACTTTTGTTTATTTCAAGGGTACTTTTCCGTTTCGTCGGCTCAAGAGATAAAGTCGCCAAAAATGATACAACTGAAGCCAAACGGAACATTCCTAATAGTAAACTTTACCACCACAATTTAAAAACAAGTCATGACCCTTTCGTATTAGAAACGTCATTTTCATAATACACCAAAAATGGATGAGAAACCAATGAAAACTAGTATTTTTTAATATGTTTTATGTGTATATTGTGTGTTGTCTCCAATGACGACACTCTGGCGAGATTTGCGCCGGCGAAACGGAAAAGTACCGTTTCAAGTCTTTCTCTCTCTCTTTGTTTTTTTAAAAAAAATATATTATTTAATTCAGTATTCACGTATTATCGCAACAATCGCCAGCGTTCAAGATAACTCGCCAACTTAGCAACCCCAATTTCCCATGTGTCATATGCGCTAAATTTGGAATCATGTGCATCGTTTCATTTAATGTCGCCAATAAGTTGCGATAATACTTATAAGTACTTTTAATTCTCTTAATATCCACCAAGTTATTTGTCTGCGAACTGATTTGGAAGGAGTATACGTGAGTATTTGTTTTCGTGCATCTGGCGATGTTTTTTGACTTGGCGAAACCGGTCGATGGTATAATATGTAAGTACTGAAATTTTCAATGCATTTGTAGAGTTATAGAGTATATCTTTCAATCATTATTTATATTTCACTGTGAAATGAATCTATTTTTAAAATTTCATTTTTTTTTAACATTTAGAAACCCCGTGCACCACGCAATGTATAACACAGACAGAAGAAAGGATTACAACACAAACATCCATGCCTTCTCCGGGATTCGAACCCAGTCCCTACGGCACCGCAGTCAGCTTCACTGACCACTATACCGGATGGGCGGCAAATGAATCTATTAACACTACAATTCAAGAATCCTTTTATATATCACGGGAGACTGAATGAGCAATCGAATTCCTATAGTCAGTCGAATGTGTGATATTTTTATATTTCAAAGACAATTACCTTTCTTTTTACAAAAGGGCTTGACGTTGTTAGAGAAAATACGAGTGGAGAACTTCTTTCTGATTAAAAATGTGTCAGAAATTAGGGTAATAATTAAATTAATTTTCAGTTATCCTCTGATAAATCCAAAAATCTATTTTTCATTACAATAATGATCCATCAGAAAGCAAATGAAGCAATCGTGTTTTAATACGACGGTTGATTAAAATCTCGTACAGCCTTCACGGCACGATTTAATGCCATGGAACCGACAGTAATGCCCAGTTTCCCAATATTATCAGATGCAGGACGAAAATGGCAACTCATTCACAGATATTATCCTTACTTCCAAGAAGTTTGCTCGCTAGTTTTTGATAACGAGATTAAATACTGTACGTTTATTCCCCTTCACATGGAACACACTAATTTATTTTTGTGTTATTCTGATAAATGACAGCTTGAGACATCACGAGGCATGCTATTATTCGATCATGAAACTATTCGGTTGATAGTCTAATAAATGTTTTTTGTTAATGTCAAACAAACGTGTGCAAGATCTTTGAAAACTCATCGGAATAATGCTTGTTGAAAATGCTTTGGTTAAGACAGGGGTGAGCTATATGTAGCCCGCCGAGGTAGTCGAAAAATCCGCTTTGAATCGAGATTTATTTCCCTTCCGCGATCTTTTATATTTTAATAGCTGGTATACCCGTTCTTCGTACGGGTGAATTGGAAAATTAAACAATACGGATTGAAGGATAAAGAAGTTTTTAATGAGTTAATTTTGCGTGAATTGCAAATTAAACAAAAAGCTTTTTGCATATCTCAGATGGACAAAAAAAAACATAGTTGTTAAATTTTAAGTCTGAAGGTCTAATAGCTGATAAAAGGGATTTTTTTTTGTTTATAACGCCCCGTAACTCTTTTGTGGGTCGATTTCTGAAAACAACTTCCTAAGCTAATCTCTGCTCAGCAAAAGTAACACATTGTTACAAATTTTGTGTAATGAACACTTAAATTAGTGAAAATAATTTATATCTGGATGTGTAATACGTTAATATTACTTTCTGTTGTATTTATTTTATGTTAAAATTATAATTTTCTCTAGCAACGCCGTTCCTTACATTATAATGGCGATTCAATGGAAACATAACGAAATATTGGTAATAGAGCCAAGTTGGCATCATTTCGACGACCACGTTGGCAACTTGGCGATTGATTGAACGGTGCAGAAGTTGCTTTGCTGTAATACCACCTGGTGGGGAGCTGCAATAAAGAGGAGGGCACAAAAACCTTCCCCACAAAAAAGTACATATACGTGCCAATTTTCATAGTTATCGGTTGAATGGTGTTGGATTGAAACGATTTCATATATACAAACTTCCATTTATATATATATATATACTAGCTGTTACCCGCCCGCTTCGCTGGTATTTCATGATGTTTTATAAATTTTTACTGCTTATATATATGTATAAATTATTGATATCTAAGTCCTAGCATTAAGAATTCGATTGAATTGAAAAATATACTTATACCTGTAACTGTCACCTGTTGATAAAAAAAAGAGCAGAACTCATCTAATTTGTATTTTCTAAAAATCTCTAAAATTGAAGCATAGAATGATGTTTGCTCTTTCGTAACTCAAAAACCAAGTGGATTCCCGCAAAACCAATTCTCGGTGGATCTCTACTCCGTAAATTGAACATGCAAGCCAAATTTCAAGTCTAAATCTAACAGAAAAAGCAAAAGTTTTACTATAAATATCCCCGTAATCCCGTTGAGAGCCGTTTTCCAAAATTACCGCTCTTAGCGGATTTCAATTCAACAAAAGAAAAATGCAAACCAAATTTCATTATTATAGTCCTTGTAGCTCCAAAATAGTAATTTTTTTTGTCAATACGTCCCAGTAACCCCCTGCAACCCCCCAGAACTTGATTTGCTTAAAATTTATTCTTAGTGGATCCCTATTCAACAAAAAAAACATGCTTAAAAAATTTCAAGTATATGGGTCTAACAATTAAAAACAGGAATTTTTTTCTGTAACTCCTCTTGACCCCTCGCAAACATCTTTGGGGGTCAATTTTAATTTTACTCTTTGTTAGAGGAACTCTATTTCATGAAAGGAACATGCCTACCAATTTTCAAGCAGGATGATCAAGTAGTTTAAAAATGGAAATATTTATCGATTACGCCTCTTAATCTCCCGAAATTAAACTTGGTAGTTGATATTCGCGAAACCCATTTTGTAGCGGTTCTCTACTTTACGAAAGGAATCTGCTTATCAAATTTCAAGACTGTACGCCTAACAGTTTAAAAATGGGATAATTGTCTATAACGCCACTTGAGCCCCCGCAACGCCACTTCTGGGTCTGTTTTCACAAAACCCATTTTGTAGGGAATTGCACTCTATGAAAGGAATCTGCTTATCAAAATTTGAAGACTGTGCGTCCAATTAATTAAAAATGCAAAAAAATTATCAATAACGCCCCTTGAACCCCGCAACACCACCTAGGGGTCGATTTCACAAAACACATTTTGCAGTGTATTTCTATCCTATGAGAGGAATCTGCTAACCAAATTTCAAGACTGTGAGTCTAATAGTTTAAAAAAAGAAATAATTATTTATATCTGCCCTTAACCCCCTGCAACACCCCTTGGGGGTCAATTTTCTCCAAACCCGTTTTGTAGCGGATATTTACTCCATGAAAGAAACATTCCTACCAATTTTCAAGCAGGTAGGTCAAATAGTTCAAAAACGAAAATATTTATCTCTTACGCCACTTATTCCCCTGCAACGCCACTTAGAGGTCTGTTTTCACAAAACCTTCTTATAGCTGATCTCTACTCTATGAAAGAAATCTCTTTATCAAATATAAAGACTGTGCGTCTAATAGTTTAAAAATGGAAATAATTATCTATAACGCCCCTTAAGTCCCCTCAACGCCACTTGGGAGCAATTTTCACGAAACCCATTTTTAGCATATCTCTACCCTATGAGAGGAATCTGCTTACTAAGTTTTAAGACTGTACGTCTAATAACTTAAAAATAGGAATTTATAACGCCCCTTAAACCCCCGCCCCCGCAACACCCCTTGGGGGTCAATTTTCCCGAAACCCATTTTGTAGCGGATATTTACTCCAGGAAAGAAACTTACCTACCAATTTTCAAGCAGGTAGGTGAAGTAGTTTAAAAACGGATATATTTATCTATTACGCCCCTTAATCCCCCGCAACGCCACTTAGAAGTCTGTTTTCACAAAACCCGTTTTGTAACTGATCATTATTCTACGAAAGGAATCTATACACATCAAATTTAAAGATAGTGCGTCAAATAGTTTAAAAATGGAAATAATTATCTATAACGCCCCCTAAGCCCCTGCAACGCCACTTGGGGGTCGATTTTCAGCAAACTCATTTTGTAGCAGATCTCTACTCTCTGAAAGGAATCCGCTTACCCAATTTCAAGATTGTACATCAAGTAGTTTAAACATGGAAACAATTATTATTAAAGCCCTTAACCCCCCGTAACGCCCCTTGCGTTTCGAATTTCGGAAAATCCTTTCTTAGCTGATGTCTACTCTATCAAAGGAACATGTCTACCAAATTTCAAGTCTGTAGGTTGAATAGTTCCAGAGATTTCGTGATTAGTCAGTCAGTCAGTCAGTCAGTCAGTCAGTCAGTCAATCAGTCAGTCAGTCAGTGAGTGAGTCGCTTTTCTCCTTTATATATATATATATAAATTATTAGGAAAACAATGTACCTGAACTTTTTTCTACTAAGTGATCATTTTCAGAGTTTGGAGGAAGAGGTCATAAGAAGATTTCAGAATTTTAAGAACATTGAGCCTAAATTCGATTTCTTCTGTTATCCCATTACTGCTGATATTGATAGAGCACCTGAGGAGTTAAGGCATGAACTTATTGACTTAAAGTCAGACCACTGCGTAAAATGTTTCATGCTACGACATTGGCTTGAACAAATCTTTGTCAGCTGAAAAATTTCTATGTATAAAAAAATTTGTGGGGAAATTTTTCATTATATTTTCGTCTACATATATTTGTGTGAGCAAAGTTTTTTTTGCATGAAGATCAACAAGAATAAATATAGATGTATGTCGGCAGGAAAAAACTTGCAGGCTGTGATGAGAGTTTACACAAAAGAGCACAATCCCCCTCCTGATTTAAAAAAAAAATGTAGAAAAGTCTGGGTACACGTTTGTCTTGTAGCATCGGCTCAATAGCCGAACACATCCCGACAATACTTGTCATGTTTGATGTACAGGGGGAGTGTGAAATGTCCAGATGGGACATTGTAATCTTCCAAAAGATGTAACGAGTCTATCTGCGTTTCCACTAATCCTCTTGGGTAAAATAATCTTTTTAATTGTAATTTCAGTTAAAAACCGCTTTCTTTAAAGAAGACTGAGTGAATGTAAATTAGAAATTCTATTTAAGTGTTAGTCGTAGAGTAGGCACGATGATGGTTGAAAGTCGATATGGAAGCAAACATAGTGCTAGCGACCGGAGTTTGGAAAGTTAAGTCAAGTTGGAAGATTATCCAAAGATTATTCAAATATTGAAGAGAAGAAAGCTCAAGAAATAAGATAAGTGTTCTATTTCTATTATATTCAAATTGATTAAGCTTGATTACTCCTCGGGTTTAGTGATCTAAGTGCATTCTCCCCTTAAATTGTTTAAAGCTATAAACTAAAAGAATAATTAAAAGTAGGTTAGTTATAAAATGGACGATCTTTACTCGAACCCTCCAACACCCGCGTCCAACGGGATGCGGCAAAGAGACCGTGTATTCTTCCCTCATGCCTGGGGGCAAAGCAGGTGTCTCGTCGATTCTGAAGGCGACTATGTTGAAAGCACACTCTTCCCTCTCCCACCTTCAGATAATGTTTGAACACCACGATCCATAAAATAGACACTCCTGTGGACAGTAACCATTTTTGGGTTCCTTCACACATGTGGACCGCGAACTATTTGGATGGAAAGGAATGTTGGCTTGTTGTGATAAAGACATACCCTGGAGGGTATCCTCATTGTTAAAGTAACAAGTCGACTTATAGACCCTCCATATGATTTTCGAGGTACGGCGACGGAGTTGATTTTAGTCATGCCGGCCTATTATCTCAAAGAACCAGTGGAGTTGGGACGAAGACGAGGAGGGCCGTGTGCAGGTACGCTACGCATGCCAATCAGAGATTATTGGAGGCGTGAAAGAGGCTGGCCCAGGGAATTTAAGGGGTTGGCTTGCAAGTTGACGAGCAAATCAATTTTTGGCATCATCTTCCGGTTCAGCTTTTATTCTTCTTCTTCGAAAACACGTGATAGAGGTTTCGGGGACAGCTGCTCCCTAAGGACGAAAAGAGAGGAACTACGAAGACCTCTTAAAGACGGAGTGCCGGAGTCTGCGGATCAAAGGCTTGAGTGAATGGACTTTGGAAAATACTAGTGAAAGGAATTGTGGGAAAAGCCGTTTCCGGGAGCCAGTCATTTCAAGATCTTAAACCATAAACGCGACTAGAACTCTCTTCCAGTGAAAGTCTATGAGGAGTAAAACTTTTCTACTAAATTGAATGTTTCGTTTAATTAATGTGGAATTAAGCACCGTTTAGAAAAAAGCCGTGAGAGCTCTCGCTACCACAAGTATTGAAGTTATTTTAATTGCTCACTAAATAACAGTCTCATTAAACTGATTCTAAAATTAAATGTGCTTGTGCAGCTATAGACAATACGAAATTAGCACGATAAATAAATTTAATAAAATTCATTATTTCATTCAACATATTTATTATTTTTTGTACTGACTGCTATCATTTCGAAAAGGTGTGGCTCTCCGGTATCCTCTGTTTCCATAAGGTGGCCTGGGAGCCAAAATAAGTTGCCCGACCCTGGGTTAAGAGATTCTTGTTATTCGTTCTTGAATCATTGTTATTGTTGTTGCACTCAATGTAAGAAGGAAGGCAAATATGAGATTTTTCCGTACTTGCGTATTATATCGTCGACCAATTTCTCTAAATAAAAAAAAAACCGTCGCTAAATGCTGTTATGTTTACTCATATGCGCGTGAAACCAAATTCCCACGCTTATTCCTTTCATATCAGCACGTCGGTAAATATCAGAAAGTATTTTTAGCACAGATAAAAGAGCGTATTTCACAAATATAAAATATTTTTAAACATTTTTTCAAGGATCTGGAAATTTATAAATGAATTATTAAAGCAGACAAATATAATTTTAAATTAAAGGGGGGGATGTAGTGCATCATGCAAATAATTACAATAATCTAGATATGAGACGGAAATAAAATAATCTAAAGAATTATAACGTAATGTCCACCAATTCAAAGTATCTGACTGGCGTAAATGCTTAATTCTTTCCCTCTATAGTTTTGTTCACTTCACTTCCTTTTGTAAAAACTTTTCAGTTATTCGTTCAATAATTATAGGGAGCTGTGGCATCTCAGGCGGCTTTTTGTATTTTTTTATGAAAAAAAAAAATCTGCGTCTAAGTTTCTAAGGTTGTGGAGATATATAAAATTCTTAGAATTCAACGTACTTTTCCCATTACTATTGTCGCCAAATCAAATACATCTTTAATTTTGTAGTCAAGTTCACCAAACCAGCACTAATGAACGAGTATTAAGAAAGTAATTGAACACTCAAGGTTGTTGCTGTAAAACGCGTTTCTTCAAACATGATCCTTTAGGCAAGGAAAAATGCATAATGATGACTTGAGACAAACTATACTTCCTTCTAACTACTCTCAACGTAAAAGTTACAAAACTTATTGTGATCAAAATAGTATCTACTACCTAAAATGCGAAATTTCTCTTTTGCAATTATTAGCGTTTGAATTAACTTGACACTAACTTAAAATGCATGTTAATGCTGAATGTAACCTTTTTAAGTAATTACGTGCTAATATCATATATTCTAATTGTGTTCTCTAATATATATGATACCTTTTAAACAAAGTGGGTCACCCATCCGGTATAGTGGTTAGCGACGCTGACTGCTGTTCTGTAAGGCCTGGGTTCAAATCCCGAAGAAGGCATGAATGTTTTTTGTTAATGCATCGAAGTACCTTCGCGGCATGAGGGTTAATAGCCATTGAGAAGTAAGTCCTCTAGTGAGATTGGTGGAAGTAGAAGAGAGGGGGAAATCCTGATTCCCCAGGGTGTTCTCCCTCAAAATTGGGGTAGAAACGAACTTAATCGTACTGTCACCTGTATGATGCTCAAAGCTACGGCTAACGACAGGTGTCATTAAGCCCTTTGCCATGATGAATTTCGTAGTCCTCGCTCAGGTGGCATTAGTAACCGCAAATAAAGGGGGATACACGCGTTGTATAGATATTTGTTTTCCACTCTTATCAGAAGTGATTAGCTTCTGCGAAAGTGAAATAAAATAAAAATATATCTTTTGGTTATTTATAGCCTTAACCTTATTTCTCAGAACCAAGGTAAATCCTCACGTCTACGCTGTGTGGAAGTTTGAGGAGGTGGTGCTAACTCAGATGCCCTCCTTGTCATTTGCTCTAGGTTCATACCGCAAGATTCACTGGCAAGATAATCTCGTGTTACTTTGAAGTACAACGCCAGGCCGTCACAGATCAATCAATAAATCAATTCAGAATCAAGACAAAAATTCATTAAAAATATTGTGAGAAAAAGAAACTTACTAACTAAACGAATGCCTAAGTTAAAAGGGGCGAAATTCTTTTTCTTTTTTTACCATGGAAAGTTTTTTTTTATGAAAAAGAAGCTTATTGGCAAGTTTTCTTAAAGTTACCATTTTTCCATTTAGTATCTCGTAGAATTTAAATATTACATATTTATACAGAATTATTCTATTAAGTGATATTTTTTTTTTACAAAAGTTGAGTTTATTTTTATCTTTGAGTTCCTTTAATTTTTGTTAAAAATAGGATAATGAAATATTTTTCTAAAAAAAATGTTAGCTCAAGTAAATATTTTTGTTTGTAGAATTAATAATTATACACCGTTTTTTAAATTGCCTCGAATAAATGTTACAGACCAGTTGAATAATTTTCACTAGTTTTATAGAGTGACTAGCTTTTACCCGCGGCTCCGCTCGCGTTGATGTCTTTAAATAACAGTCAAAGTCGTAATCATTATCATTGGAAAGTAAATAATACAATATGGTAATTTTTTTTATTGTTTGACTGGAACCAATAAAATTTAAAATGTGCAGTACGACCGTTGGTCAGTAAAATCGCGGCTATACCAGATGAAGCCATAGCAACTGCTATCTTCTGGGTTTTTCTGATGGTCATTAGTAATAAGTTTTGCTAAAATGTTTTTCCTGTTCCTCCAGGGGCCTCGAGAAAAAAAGAGTGCACCACTGCCGGATTCTATTTTGCGTACACTTGTTGGAATACATGACTTTGTTCTGGAGTTAATTGAGGGGTAAATTCTGTTACTTGATGTTGCAATGCTATAAAATCGTGGTTTAATTCTCAAGTAATTTAATTATCGAAGCCATTTCCGTCGACGCGTTTAGGGCTAATCATTCCAAAATCATGTAGCTTCTTCCTAACCATTCTGAAAACCTTTATTACGTTTCGTTGCAAATATGTTCATTGAAAGGCATATTTGGTTGTTTTTCGTCGCATAATATCTTCCGCCATGTAGTCTTTGTACTTATTCCAAAAGGTTTGAGGATTAGAAAGACCGAAGATGTAATAAGTATTGCGTAAAGCTCCCTAATTTTATTCGGCGAGTGACATTGTATGGATGCCTCCATAGTATATCTTCAAAGTAATACCTCCATGTAAAATATCTGGTTCAGTATAAGTGAAAAATTTTGTGCAAAATATGAAAATTGTATAATTAGGTTAAAAAAAATCAAAGTAATAAATACTTTCAAAACTATACTAAAGTAATCAAAGCTTTTTATGAAACTGTCAATTAATGTTACCATAGAATTTTCAATATCACGCGCACGCAATTCGCTAAAACTTTATTTCGTTTCCCGCTTTTAAAAGTGGGAGAAAATTTGCATTAAAATATCTGGGATTGTCGGAATAGAGAACTTCTTCGCCAACTTGGCGATATTTCTCAAAGTTTGAGTTTGACATTTAACAAACGTAACGTAATAAACGTTAGACGTTTAATAAAAAACCATTTAAAAACTGCTTTTTGTAAAGATGCTAAATTACACTATGTTTCAGTTATTTGTTACAAATGTGAGAATTTTTTTATTAAAATCCCATTGTTAACAAATGCATAATTTTGCGCCAACTTGGCGGGGAGTAAGCAATGTCAACGTTTTACCCGCATAGTTCCTGTTCTTGTAGAAATATTGAGATAAAATATATCTTATGTTACTTGCTGATAATGTAGCTTTCCATTGGTGAAAGAATTTTTAAAATCGGACCAGAAGTTCCCGAGATTAGCCGGAACAAACAGACAGACCGACAGACAGACAGACAGACAGACAAACAAAAATTTAAAAAATTGATTTTTTGATATAAGTACCGTATATACCTTTAAATGCATTTAGTAAAAAGCTGCTAATTTGAAATTACAAACAGACACTTCAATTTTATTTATTTGTATAGATGTATAGATAAAAGTATCAGCATTAACTTAATTTTTTTACTGAAAAGATATTTAAACAACGAGGATTTAAATTGTTTAATACAAAAACACATTGACCGCGAAAAAGAAATCTGACATTTAATTACTTCTCACGATAAAAAAAGCAAAACAAATTCGTTCAAATTTTTGAAAGATATTATATTTATTTTCTGTTCTTTGAGGTTTAATAGGAATTTTACATGTATATCTTACAAATATTTATTTTTTTATTGATAATTTTGAAAAAAATAATTTTCTTATGTTAAAAAAATAAAAGAAAGAAAAGAAAAATTGTGTTAATTTTGCCAAAAATTGATAACTTTTTTATGATTATTTTTTATAGACCATCTTATTAGCTTCATAAAAATAACAAATTTATTATTTTCCGTTCACTAGAACAAAAACTACAAATGTTTTAGTAAAAGCAAATGCCATTACTTTAAGCAAGATGTCATACTTTGTTTTACTCGAAATGTGTTTTTTTGGAAATGCTCAAACGGGTACAGCCATTGCTGAAAGAGTTTTGAAAATAATTAACTGAAATTTTTTGCGTATGTTCTGTATGATAGTAGAAGTGTTTTAACCTTCAGATTTATCAACCACTGTTTTATTACAAAATTTACAGTCCCTTATGTTAATATAATCACTGTTATTTTAAGCAATTTCATATAACAACTAAGATAAAATGCTCTAGTTTCTGCAAAAATTAAAATACCTCTTATCCTGAAAGTCATTTCAAAAATGATTAACATAGCAACACATCAGAATTGAAAAAATTGAAAATATATTCATAAACTTTTGGTACACTGTGGGCCCCATTTCTATTATTTTTTTGTAAATTTTTACCAATTTTTTCCCCTTTTAGTAATAATATAATTTCTTTTTCTCTTCCTAATTTTAGCATATTTTTCTCAAAATGTACTAAACAAATCAAAAAACCACAAAAAATTCCCCATATCTCCTTTTTTTTTAAAAAGTTATCACAAGTAGTTTGATACCTTAAACAATGAATACTGTGCTCATCAAATTACACATTATCAGAACATTTGTAAAATTAATTTAAAATAGAGTAACTTTTTAAGAGTAGAAAGTGGTTTGTTCAAATTAGTCCTATCAATGTTCTGAGGGAACAAGAGGAACAATAGCAGATTAACAAATACAACAATACTCTAAATTGTTGCACCTTTTAACAAAAAGAAAAATTAACGATAACATGTAAAAGAAAATAACTATGAATTTAGATTCAACAAAATTGCTGTCATCACATGAGAGGCAATCTGTCACCGGAACATCCGGAATCGCTGGGGCAAAATCTGAGATAACATTTTTGAAAATATACCGAAATTTTTTTATATGTTAAAATTATATCAATGACTATATATATATATATATAATGTAACTAAATTCAAGGTATACGAGTGTTTCCTTGAAGATTTATTTTTATGATGAAAGAAAAGACTATTATTCTTTACACATATCAGATCTGATGAAAAATAAAATCTGTAACATCTGCGCGGAATATTCTGCAAAGAATGGAAGGAAGAAATCACACTTTCACATCAGAAAATATCACGTGAAATTTGAGCAATTTGTTTTTTGCTTCTAGATTTTAACTCCAGAAGGAGATTTGAAATTGATATTTTAATGTTTGTCAAAGGAAAAAAGAAGAAAAAAAAATGGTTCTAAAATGGAGGAATAAATAATTTTTACATGTATTGAGTTTGTCATTTTCAAAAGAAAATTAGTGTCTGTACTAAAACAAGTATTATAAAAAAAAATTTAAGTCAATTACTACTTAGGTCAACAAATAAAATTTTTATTTTAGTTGCTTTTTATTAAATAGTTACAATTAATATAAATATGTATATACATACGATAGAATCACAATATTAAGTGACAAAATAGAAACCATTTTCCTTTCTCTTATGATGTTGGACTATTTTTTGTTTGTTACTGTTTATTCATAAATTAAAATGAATTGAATTATTATAATAAAATATTATAGTAAAAAAGAGATCACATCCTCAGAAATTAGACCATCCCAGGTGAAATTTGAACCCACGACCTCTGGATTAGACGTCCAACACGATAGTCATTGCGCTACAGGGACACTACCGAACGATTTTCCTTTCTATATATGCTGTTAGAGTATTATTTTTATTTGTTACTATTTATTCATTCTTTAATTTAGTTTATGAATGAATATTTAGAAAAACTGTATTAACATCAAGAGTCATCCACTACAAGTTTTAAAAAATGTATTTGATCTTGAATGGATGAATAGAAAATATTTTGTTAACGATTGAAAATTTTAACAAGTTATATATATA
This sequence comes from Trichonephila clavata, assembly GCA_019973975.1. Lineage (NCBI taxonomy): Eukaryota > Metazoa > Arthropoda > Arachnida > Araneae > Nephilidae > Trichonephila > Trichonephila clavata. The sequence continues at coordinate 145 of BMAO01020889.1, read as the reverse complement.
TTTAAGGAGAGAATGAACTAATAGTAGGGATTGAAAAAGGTGATTTGAACCCAATTAAAATTGTAATCTTTCCAGAAACAATTTGTATACAAAAATCTCTTAGTTCTTATATTTTTTCATTTGCTTTTTGTCAAAGAAAATATTT